>JBAKBP010019784.1:0-43949 GCA_037953745.1 Lithodes maja
AAATAAAAACTATAATAAATAAAAATATATATAAAATAACTACTATAAATACTCGATTATGGGCCCTGCCCTTGTTCTGGACCTAGGGGGTGGTCCCATTGACACCCTGGGGAACAGGAACAATAACAAAAACAAATATATAAATGAAACAAAATTATAAATAAAATAAAATGATAGGCCTATAAATAAAATAAATAAAAACTATAATAAATAAAAATATATATAAAATAACTATATAAATACTCGATTATGGGCCCTGCCCTTGCTCTGGACCTAGGGGGTGGTCCCATTGACACCCTGGGGAACAGGAACAATAACAAAAACAAATATATAAATGAAACAAAATTATAAATAAAATAAAATGATAGGCCTATAAATAAAATAAATAAAAACTATAATAAATAAAAATATATATAAAATAACTATATAAATACTCGATTATGGGCCCTGCCCTTGCTCTGGACCTAGGGGGTGGTCCCATTGACACCCTGGGGAACAGGAACAATAACAAAAACAAATATATAAATGAAACAAAATTATAAATAAAATAAAATGATAGGCCTATAAATAAAATAAATAAAAACTATAATAAATAAAAATATATATAAAATAACTATATAAATACTCGATTATGGGCCCTGCCCTTGCTCTGGACCTAGGGGGTGGTCCCATTGACACCCTGGGGAACAGGAACAATAACAAAAACAAATATATAAATGAAACAAAATTATAAATAAAATAAAATGATAGGCCTATAAATAAAATAAATAAAAACTATAATAAATAAAAATATATATAAAATAACTATATAAATACTCGATTATGGGCCCTGCCCTTGCTCTGGACCTAGGGGGTGGTCCCATTGACACCCTGGGGAACAGGAACAATAACAAAAACAAATATATAAATGAAACAAAATTATAAATAAAATAAAATGATAGGCCTAAAAATAAAATAAATAAAAACTATAATAAATACAAATATATATAAAATAACTATATAAATACTCGATTATGGGCCCTGCCCTTGCTCTGGACCTAGGGGGTGGTCCCATTGACACCCTGGGGAACAGGAACAATAACAAAAACAAATATATAAATGAAACAAAATTATAAATAAAATAAAATGATAGGCCTATAAATAAAATAAATAAAAACTATAATAAATACAAATATATATAAAATAACTATATAAATACTCGATTATGGGCCCTGACCTTGCTCTGGACCTAGGGGGTGGTCCCATTGACACCCTGGGGAACAGGAACAATAACAAAAACAAATATATAAATTAAACAAAATTATAAATAAAATAAAATGATAGGCCTATAACCATCTCCTCCACCACCACCACCACCACCACCATCTCCACCACCACCACCACCATCTCCACCACCACCACCACCCCGACCATCACCACCACCACCACCATCTCCACCACCACCACCACCATCTCCACCACCACCCCCACCATCTCCACCACCACCCCCACCACCCCCACCATCTCCACCACCACCACCACCCCCACCATCACCACCACCACCACCACCATCTCCACCACCACCACCACCATCTCCACCACCACCACCACCATCTCCACCACCACCACCACCATCTCCACCACCACCACCACCACCACCCCGACCATCACCACCATCTCCACCACCACCACCACCATCTCCACCACCACCACCACCACCACCATCACCATCTTCACCACCACCATCTCCACCACCACCACCACCATCTCCACCACCATCTCCACCACCACCACCACCATCTCCACCACCACCACCACCCCGACCATCACCACCACCACCCCGACCATCACCACCACCACCACCACCACCACCATCTCCACCATCTCCACCACCACCACCACCATCTCCACCACCACCACCACCATCTCCACCACCACCACCACCATCTCCACCACCACCACCACCACCACCACCATCACCACCACCACCACCACCACCACCATCTCCACCACCACCACCATCTCCACCACCACCACCACCACCAAAAATGTTGACTGTACTTACTCACACTGCTGAGATTCCCTCGTGGCCACCAAGCCGTATATGTAGAGTGCTTTTTGCCCATAAAAAACTTACCTCCCAAGCACTTTCCACCAATAAATTATCGAGCAAAAATGCAAGCACTTTCCACCACTAAATTATCGAGCAAAAATGCACAGGGCTGAGGGAGCATGGCGACATAAATTATGCTCGACCAGTAATGAAAGTTTTTTCACTAAGAAACACTAATACAAGGTAAGATACACTACTTGAACGGATAAATAGCAATATAATTGACTGATATTTATATGAAAGTGTTCCACAAACAAGCAAAACGTTTGGCAAAAAGCATGGCCCCTACCTCCACCACCTTGGTCACTTAGCCTACACCAGAGAATGCTCGACCAGTAATAAAAGTGTTTTCACTATAAACACTTATACAAGTAAAATACACTACTTCAAGTGATAAATAGCAATATAATTGACTCAATATGGTATGAAAGTGATCCACAAACAAGCGAAACCATGGTCCCTCGTGGAGCCCACCTTGGTCACGTACACCAGACTAGCAAAACACTTCACTAACATGGTTTTTATACCCTAAACAAGAATAACACAATAATCCATCGATAACCCAACGATATAGCACTTCGTTTGGGTTATATTAGGGCGGTAATATCAGCCAGGCTGGGCAAAATGGAGGCCCCTTGGTTTAAAGGGCCACACACACCCACCTACTAGGCTGACTGATGGGAAGAAACTGACTCTCTCTACCACCGCGGGGCCCTCACAGGGACGCTAGGGGGTTGCTAGATTTTTCCACATGTACATCTAACTTATCGGACTTACCAGCCAAAAAACCGGCTCAATTGCGTCATAAACTTATTTTCTAGCAATATAATAAGTCCATATGACGCGATCGCGTCATATGTGTTTTTGGTTCACTCTGCCATATGACGCGATCGCGTCATATATGTCTGGGAGAGTTAAAACCCTAGTGATATCTAACGTTCGCCCAATGATTTGTGTTCTACGTATTTCTACCATGAGAATATAAAACTTAGATCAGTACCCCCTGAGGTTACTAGAATTCCCGTGCTCTAAAACATACGCGTGTCTATTTCTAGTCTGTGAACTACTACTTGTGCACCAGACCTGCCAGTAATAAATCTAATTAGTGAAATTGAATCCATAAATAACATTGAGGTCTTCCAGTATATAAACTTGCGAACCAAACCAGTGATCAGAAGAGTATACCTGAATGTTGAAAGTGGGAGACTAGGCTCCATCCAGATCTACTAATGCTAGCGGTTCATTTCTATCATTTGTCTTGTACGAGTATTCCTACTTTCCTATGCTCCCTATTAACCTACTTAAATAAACGTGATCGTGTGTCTTGTTACCGTGTGTTTATTTTGTGTTCTCTATTTCTCATACCTTGTATTGTGCATGCAGCCTTATATACCCAGTCAGTTAGAACCCACATTACCCAAGTTAATCCTGTAGAAAAACAGGGCATAACAGCTATCTTCCTTACATTTACGACATCCTATTCTCTCCCCATACTCCCTCTCTCTCCTTCACAAATGGGAAAATTAAAAAAATAAGAAAACGGGAGTCTCCAGAGCCGATTGACCTACACATGGCAGATGCCTTTCACACCCAACCCATCTCGTTCTATCTAATTTCAAGTTGAAGCTCTATGTTCTTGATCCCATTATAGCACTCGGTAGCCTATTCCACATATCTACAACTCTGTTACTAAATGGATGGAGGCAGATCCCTTTTACAGCCAATCTCTCCCTCTCTCGCTCTTGTTTGTTTGCACAATCTGCTCCTTCTGTAGTTTCTCCAAGCCCGATAAGTTAAATGGTCTTTTGATATCTGTGACACAGCATTTGTATCCAACACAATACCCTGCTTGCAATACCGTCGAACCCCGGACAACGTTGCTTGCAACTTTAATTATTATTATTATTATTAATTGTTGCTATGCGCCTTAGTTTTTGCTTTTCCTTTAGTTAGGAGGCTCTTTTATTCATCGCTAGCTGTTCCTTTGTCCAGCTTTGGGTCTTGGGACCCCGTCTTTGTCTTTTTAGCAGACGCGCTGGGTTAAGGTTGTCACACGTGGTTGTGGGACCATCCGGCGTTCCGTGTCTGCCGGGAAGTCCCGTTTGGGGCTTTCCCTGAGCCTTTGTTAGTTCTTTTGCTTTCCCTTTAGTTAGGAGGCTTTTATCATCGCTAGCTGTTCCTTAGTTCAGCTTTGGGTCTTGGGACCCCGTCTTTGTCTTTTAGCAGACGCGCCGGGTCACGGTTGTCACACGGCGTCCGTGTTTGCTGAGAGGTCCCATTTGGGGGCTTTCTCTGAGCCTTTTTTTTTTTTTTTTTTTTTTTTTTTTTCTATATTCCAACTTACTTCCTCTCGGGCATAGGCTGAGAGCCTTAACATTCACCGCTTTACAATGAACAGTGAAGCCCGTGAGGTCTTGTTCCAGTCTAGGGAGTGAGACATGTGAAGCACGTAGAGTACAACGAGCACCTGCCATCTTGCCTTCACATGAGGCACGGTGCTCACTCATGGCCCGAAACGACCCCATCTCTGAAGCCATCTCGTTCCCGTGCTTCACTGTCTCATCCCCTACACTCGGACTCTCACACTTACACACACACAACGCTCTGCTCTGCTTTCGCTGCTCTTTCGTGTTGTTTCATTTTGAAAGTTATTTTCTCATGATTAAGCCTTTATGTTAGCTTTTGGGGGGGATATATTTAATTTTTCTCGATGTGTGAATTATATTGTGTCCCCTTTTCTTGCGCTCCCGGTGGGTTAGTGTTGCACACTTCCCGGGAGTCCAAGGAGACGTCCTTACGTCAGGGTTGGTTTGAGAGTAAGGGTGGTTTTCTCTCGTTGTTGTGCTTTTCACCGAGTGAACTCCTCTCTGGACCGTCCGGCCTCGGTTCTGCGACCCTGTTTCAGTGCCGGCGTGTGGTTGTGTTCCTCTTTCCCCCCCTGTCTTGGGATCTTTGTGGTGTTTCACCCCTTCCAGCGACCTGGTATGGCCGGCGGAAGGAGGGATGTCCGGATGTCCGGCAAAGATAAAGATTTTGGCGTGCCACCCGGCCCATTGTTGTGTTTACCCCGTCTTTCACGGCGGCTAGGTGTGTAAACTTACCGGCGCCTGCTAGCAATTTTTTATAATAGCATGCAGTTACCCGCCGCCAACTGGCCTAAACAACGATGACTCAGGTCATAGATTGGCATCTGTGTGAAGTCGACGCCTCTGGACATTTGTGGATGGTTTTTCCGGCGGTTATTCTTAGCAGGGCCGCCGGGTTCTATTTTGCAAATAGTTAAACAAAAATCTGAATGTCCCGGCGTGTGGGCTTTCCTACATGCCTCCCGATGGGAAGTGCTACTTATTAAAGGGCCCCTGTACTCGGCCCGCCAAGGGAATTCGCCCTGATTGTTAGCCGAGCGCAATAAGACTTACCCTCTCTGACATATGACACAAGTTTGAGCCCGTTTCATGGGCAACCTCGGTGTCATATAAAAGGGCTAATCACTCTGCGATTCCGCCATGGTGAGGGAGTCTACAGTATACACCCAGGACCTCCGGCTTCATCGCCCTGCGGCGATACAGTTAAGAGGTCAGATTATATGCTATAATCTACATGTTTTTTGGGCCAGTGACGCTAGTCACAGGTAAGCATTTTCTACACCAAAAAATTCCACTATTTGACAGAATCAGGTCCGGTCGAAGGTTAGACTAATAGTGACTGTTTTTCTAACTTTCTGGCGGACTTGCACTAGCATGTTATTAACTCCTCAGGTTATTGTTATGAGCATTGATTCCTGGAAATTCTTTCCAGATCAGCACAGCAAGGGACCATCCCGTTTCCGCGGTGGGGAAGGGAGAAAAGGGGGGGGGGGTCAATGGTTTAGTCAAAAAATTTACTTTTGCCCCCACACGGAACCCCCTTTTTTGCATCTTAACATTTTAATTACTTGCACTCTAAGATTGCGACAGGCTGCATCTAAGTTTGCCTCTGGAATTCCCAGCAATGCCCGGTGGGCATAGATCTTGGTGCGGATTGGGTGAGTTTGTTGTATAGATCAGTTGGGCCTATGGCGGCCATGATCGTTAGATACCTAAATTGCCACAGTATGGGAATTGTTTACAGTTGCTAACTTTCAAAACAAAAATTCCCCAGAATCAAGGATAACGTTGCATTTAGGCAATCAATACTCACCACTTAGCTGAGCAATTAGCCATTGGTTATGACTCAGACCCTGTGAGGTAACACCTGACCCCCCCCCCCCCCCCCATGCACCCCCCTGATACAAGAACCCTCCAGGCTTCGCCGGACATCGTTCTAGATTGACACTCCCTAGTAATGGAACCTAGGTCTCCAACTAGGGTAAGTAAATTTTTCTTTCCTTAACCCGGGAACTGCAGGGAGACTCTTAAGAGTTCCCCCGGCGGACTGCGGGGAGACTCTTAAGAGTCAGAGAAGAAAAAAATCAACTTTTGACATCGAAAAAAAAAAAAAAAAAAAAAAAATTGGCCCCTGGGCCATGCAAAATCTCAGTCCTCTACCTCCCCTCCTTCCCCACTTTCCTCCTCTCCTTCAGTTATCACCTATTTTCCCTGTTATTCCCTTATTCTGAGGTATATTTTCGTGCTAACATTAGAAATCCGGTTGCAGGGTGTGGTCATCACTGATAGCAAGCGAATGCAAGAGAGAGAGAGAGAGAGAGAGAGTATCGATCGACTGTGTCTCAGTGGCCCTGGGGGAAATTGGCGGGAAAGCAGCTTGCCTCACCCATACATTATACAACTCGCGGGCTATATCTCCGATTTTGACCATCCAAACGCTGTTTTCACTCGTTTAATTGTTGTTTCAGGTTAATACCTTTATAATCAACCCATAATAGGTGCATATGGATAAGTATTAATGCTATTAATGGTACAATGAATATTTTAGTGACGGAAACACCTCAAATACATGCGCACAGGGAGAGGTGTCTAATTACCCCCATGCGCACTTCAGAGGTTAAAAAATCTAAGTTAAGAGAAGTCGATCAATATCTTGGTTAATGGTTCTTGCGATTCATTACGCCAGTCATAAGGCTCATAATTGTCAACCAATTAGGCTCGGTTGTTTACGCTAAACTTCAGCCGGCGAGATGTCTCTCATCCTACAATGAAGTAAAAAGATACAAACAAATTTTTACCTTCTTTTGTTCACGAATCTGTGTTAGGTTACGAGATCTTATGGATAACGAATTTGGATGCATTCAACGGTAACTTAACGACATAACTTTTACAAGTACAATATGTTAGTTTATACTGCCGGGGTATGGCCCGTTTTACAAGCTTATCTATAGACATCAGCTTGTTGGGTATCTACAGTTTTTTTTCCTATTATAGGTACTTGAAACTGCACAGCTCCAGGCCTAGTGGGAACAGTTCAGGTTCATCCCAAAATACTATGTATAAGTGGCTGATCCCTGCGTCCCGTCGCGGCGGGTTGGAGATCTAGTGTTAGTCTAACCCTTCTGAATTGAGTTGGCAATGGTGTACACGGTATACCTAGTAGATCTTTTCTCACTTATTCCATAGATTAAAGTCTCGTTTTGTTTTATCATTCCAGCCCTCCCGGCGCTTTCGCCCCGTGTTAGGCATGATTACAAATAAATCATTACGGACTCAGCAAGGCCAAAGTGGATGTTAAGTTAGAGGCATAAGTTCATTACTTAATTACCTCTAGCTTTCAATCCCACTTGAATGTTGAAATCGAGGAAGGATCCTCTTCTATTTCGATTATTTAGGACCGGTAGTGTGAGGGGAATATTTTCTCTCACTATAAACTCTAGGGACTTAGCCCGCTGGAGTTCACTGTCTCCCGGTCAACATACCACGAACGGATGGGCGATCTTGGTAGCATCAGTCCCAGGGTTTTTTCTCAGATCGACTCGATAGTAGTACAATCGATCATCTCAGTTTTTATCCAATGTTGTTTCCTAAGCCTTAAAATATCTCCCAAAAAATTCTCGACATAACATATGCCATGTCCCTATGCCGGGAAATAGAAATATTTTCGCCTGGATGCTAGTTGTCAGGATCAGGAAACGGTATTGCGGCGGGACAACACATACCCGGAATACCCGCCGGATAAGCGGTCAAATACTTGCCTCTGGTCACTTTCCCACCTCACCCAACTCTGGGTGAGGTGGGCGATGGACCATGGGTAACGTGGGATCAGGAACTTCAACAAATTGCGATAGTTTTTCCATCTAACCCCGTCCCCAGTTCCCCCTCCATTACCGAGTTTGACTGGCTAATACAACAACCGGGAGGGGTCCCCCTCCCTATTTTGATTTTTTCATCGCCCCTCAATTAACTGCAGAGGATTTTCCTTTGCCCCTCATTGCTCCTGAACCTCTTGAACTCCAAAGGTAATTTTCTCGTCAGAGATAAGGCCCACAGGATTTTTTTTTTTTTAGCTTCCTGTTTCCTAGGGATACGCCCCCACGGCGGAAGGAGGAATTAGCTAAGGCTTCTCAACAATATCTCCTCCCTTCCCCGGCGAGAACTTTCACAGAAATCCGGACAGCCTTATTTGAGGCAGTCAGGTCACGACAGCTCCTCAGACTCGGTATGGCTCAGGGGTACCTATGAATGGTTATTATAGGATTTGGTTCTCTTTGGTCTTCACCGCGAAGCTCATGATTAGCTAGACAGAGAGATGTTAAGGTAATGATGATATCGAATGTAGAGAACCCCCATTAGGTCTCCCCGAAGGCTCCAAGCGGCCGACGGACGGTTTCCCCTCCCACTATCTAGTACATTTAAAAAAATGCTTTTAGGACTGGTTCGCGTGTACTCCCTCCGTCCTCCTCTCTCCCTCGGCAGTGCTCGTGCAATAGGGTTCCGAGGTTTGACGAGGTGTTAGTTCCCAAGGGTGGCTGTGCCACCTTATCTCTCCTGCGCGACCGGACTGCGCCGGTCACCGCAATATGCTCGCCAGAAAGGAAGTCACGCGACTTTGCCTCACCCGGCGTTGCATAACAGAATGATACAACCCTCTGCATAAAGGATGTGATACCTAATAATTACATAATTACATAATGGCATTACGATAGGGCAGACTGGGAGGGTCTTCAAGGTTTCTTTATTGATATTCCCTGGACCTCTTTCTTTTCTAATGATGCACACTCCACCTTGAGCCACATACAAGATTTTGTAAAAATTGGAATGGAAACTTTTATTCCTCATCAAAAGTACAGTAAAAGATCTAATTCACCTAAATGGTTTGACCATAATTGTGCTAGAGTAACTGAACAAAAAGCAATAGCCTACAATGCATACACAAGATCAAAAACACATGAAGCCTTTAATTACTTTAGAAACATCAGAAATCATGCCAAAACTGTATTAAACCTAACTAAATCAAACTTTCTCCACAAGCAGGCAAATAAACTTCTAAATAATCCAAATGATAACAAAATATTTTGGTCTACTCTTAACTCATTTAAATCCAACTTCACTACTGCTTCATCCATTCCACCATTAAAATCTCCGACTGGCAATCTTGTAAGTGACCCACGAGGTAAAGCTAACCTTCTTGCGGATATTTTCTCCACCAACTCAACCTTAGATGAAATAAATCAAGATGTCCCTGTACTTAATTTTAATTCGCCTGAAATTCCCTCACTTAAGATCCACACCAGACATGTCAAAACTATTTTGCAGAATCTCTCGGTAGATAAGGCTACTGGTCCAGATGAAATTCCTCCAATAGTACTTAAGAATTGCTCCTTGGTGCTCGCTCCTGTATTGGCAAATTTTTCCGTCTGTGTACTCATACCTCATGCTTCCCAGTACCCTGGAAAGAAGCAAACATCCATCCAGTTCCTAAAAAAGGTGCCTCTTCAGATCCATCAAACTACAGACCAATAGCTATAACTTCCACTCTTGGTAAAGTCTTTGAAATTATATTAAATAATCACATAATTAAGCATCTTGAGAATAATAAATTAATCAGTGATAGGCAATATGGTTTTAGACGATGTCGATCAACTGCAGACATGCTTTGCCTTCTTACGCATCAAATCAACCAAGCTACAGACCAACATGGTGAAACACATACAATAGCACTGGATATATCAAAGGCATTTGATAGAGTCTGGCATCAATCCTTATTGTCGAAGATGTCACACTACGGCCTTGCATCATTAGTTCCACTAATTTCTTCTTATCTTCATAACAGAAAAATATGTGTAATGGTAGATGGCCTTTATTCTCAATTTCACTCAATAAATGCTGGTGTTCCCCAGGGATCAGTTTTGGCCCCAATTCTGTTCCTCATTCATATCAATGATCTCATATCTACCACTCATAATCCAATACATTCCTACGCAGATGACTCAACACTCCACAGTTCCTTCACATTTACCAATTCTTTCACCCAACCCGATCTTATAAATTCAAAAATAAACACTGCAATTTCTCTGAACCAGGACCTTTCTAGAATTAATGGATGGGGACAAAAGAATCTAGTTTCCTTTAATGCACAGAAAACCAAGTACATTCAATTTTCTAACCGACAGAATCTCACAGACTCCCATATATTTTTTAATGATGTAAATATTCCCACTTCCCCTAGTATTGACATTCTCGGTGTAACATTAACTACTAACTTGAGCTGGACACATTATGTTAGCAGCATTGCTAAGAATGCCTCTAAAAAACTGGGACTCCTGTACAGAGTTCGAGAATTCTTCACTGACGAGCAGTTGGCCGTGATATATAAAAGTCATGTGCGTTCTCAGATGGATTACTGTTCACCTCTGTGAGGTGGAAGTGGAGTGGTTGCATTGAGGCAGTTGGACAAAATTCAAAATAAAGCTATTAGATTAATCAATAACCCTGCAATCACACAGGACCTTCCTACATTATCCATACGAAGAAACGTTGCATCCCTTGCATTATTCTACAGATATTTTCACAGCAATTGTTCCGAGGAACTTGCTTCAATTGTGCCGCCTCTCCACATCTTTCCCCGTAGAACTAGGGCAGCTGAGAGCGCCCATGAATTTACACTTTCTCCTCCACAATGCAGAACTTCTGCTTATCAGAATTCATTTATCCCCAGAGCTACTACTCTTTGGAATTCACTTCCCTCGAATTGCTTTCCACAAACTTACAATCTACAAATGTTTAAATCCAGTTGTTACAAACATTTTATGAATGGAGGATGCCTTTAGGCACATGGACCTTTTTGTTTTATCTGTTTTTCCTTCCTCCGTTCATTGTCTCTTAAAAAAAAAAAAAAAAAAAAGTCTGGTTCGGGCCCAATATGGGTCCTTTAAAAAACTATGTAGTACTGCTAGGTGTTTACTGGAACAATTTCACCACCTCAGAGCTGGCCAATAGCTCAACTGGAAATCTTCGCTCCCATCTACTATCTGCCGTCCCTCTTGAACCGCTTGGCTGTAGGTATGCAAGCCAGCGATGTGATGGCAGGCGGCCGGATACTGAAGGTGTATCCGCCTAGTAGGGGAGAGCGATGCTAGACTCGAGGTGGGCTTTACTGGAACAAGTGATGAGGGCTGGGAGGCTGGAATAAGTGGATCCGAGTTCCCTTCAGTGCCCAAGCGAGAGAGAGAATGTGGGTTGCAAGAAGTTAGCTAGGGAGCAGATCTTCTTCGAAGTAACGCACTGCTCCCATAACTTTTATATTTTTTATATATTTTATATTGTATGCTAACAATAAAGACTTATTCTGTTATACAAATTATTGACTTTACCTTATTGTTCTGAGGTTTAGGATATTATTACGAATGTCCTCCTCCAGTCTTGGGAATTCAGGCAGATCGTCAATGATGGAGGGGCCACTATTAAATTATAGGTTTGATTCCCGGAGGGAAGTAATGAAAACCTAATATTTAGTAGGGGCCCCGTAATCATTGACGATGTAGGGCCCTCCGATCCATCCCCTTCCCATTCGCTGAAATATCTTGGTTGTTATCTTGGTATAGCAGTAAAGGAAGAGATATGGCCGCCTGACGAGGAGCGGCTGGGTTGCCACAACGCACGAAATCCACCGAAAGGGTAAAGCATGTTACAACATTGTTTAAGTTAAAAAAAAACTTCTCTTATTTTTTACGAATTTTTTTCGTAGTGGGTACCCGATCTGTAGACGACTCCATAAGAGAAGTTGCGTTACACTTATGAGGAATACTCTGTTCATCCCCGCGGTGGCATATTCCAAACGGCTGATGTGGGTGTTGAAGGGAGACTATTATATTAATAGGCAGATCGTCAATGATTACGGAGCCCCTACTAAATATTAGGTTTTCATTACTTCCCTCCGGGAATCAAACCTATATTATATACCTCAGTTATGATGTAATATAATATCCTAGTATGAGCAGAAGGTTATATCCGGAAGAGTGCGTGTTGTCGCCACAATCCAGTCTCAGTTGTTGTTCTTGTTGTTGTTCCCTAAGCTGCCTGGTCGAACAGCCCGGAGTCCCTAAGGAAGGCCATGGCCACGGTCGGGCTTTCCCACAGAGCTCTCAAGGAGTGTAGATTGTGTTGTTGGCGTAAGTGGTTGTGTGAAATGCAGTCTTCTATGATGTGTTTAATAGTATGGAATGCTGTGTTACAACCTGGGCAGGAGTCGACGATGGAGTCATCCAGTCTCTTCTGATAGCTCAGAAGGGCTGGATGGTGTCCGCATCTCAGCCTGGCCAGGTGGACTCTGTCCTCACGAGGAAGGGAGGATTCAGAAGGATGGATTTCGGGAGGTCGTGCCTCCAGCTGCGTGTTGTCTATGAGTGAGTGGATAGAACGACGAGGGATATGAGTATGGATGTGCTTCTGGAAGCTGGTTCGGGGTGGGCCGGGAGGGAGAGAAGATAGTATTTGTGTGTGATACCGTGTGCTGTGTGTTGTTTTGATATTTCTTGGTGTCTGTGGGTGTGTTGCCATGTAGTGTAGTGGGTGGTGTTGGTTTGTGGAGGCTGTTGCCAGGAATTGAGTGCCTCTCATGTCCAGATGGTCTTTGAATTTGAGGACTTTGGTTTCTTGATGTAGGTGATCTGTAGGTGAAGTAGCTGTGCAGCCTGTGATGATTTTTAGGGCTTTATTTTGAATAGTCTGTAAGGTCTTATGATGTGTTTCAGCTAGGTTAGAAGCCCAGGCTGGGCTTGCGTATTCCATCACTGATCTTATGTATTGTTTGTAAACTGTGGTGGTGGTTTCTTTGTTGTGTCCAAATTTTGTGTGGGCAAGTGACCTGAGGGCGTTAAGTCTGGGTGTCAGTTTCTTTTTAATGTTTGTGGTGTGCTGTTTGAATGTCACTTGAGTATCATATGTTACTCCTAGGATTTTGGGTGAGTGTGTGTGTGTGTTAGGGGTATGTTGTTTATGGTGAGTTGCGGGGAGTATGCGTGATCTCCTGTCCAGCTTGTGAGGAGGGTTGCAGTGGATATGGCTGGGGCTAAATTAAGTCTGTTTGTAGTGCACCAGTCATGTAATGTGTTGAGATAGGGTTAAAGGAGACTTGTTGCTCTGGCTGGGTCTTTGTGTGTGCATGTGAGTGTTATGTCGTCTGCGTAGGAGGCTATGTTTATTTAGGGTGTATTGGGTGTATTTATATCATGCATGTGCAGATTAAAGAGTGCGGGCGGCAGGACGTGTGCACATCTGCCTGCTAGGAAGTTGGCCAGCCACCTTTTTGTGTTGTTGTGCATGTTTGTGTTGTAAATTTTGTTTGTTAGGTTGTGGCAGGGGATGGCATTGAAGGCTTTACTAATGTTGAGTGTGGCAAGTAGTGATCTGTGTGGTGGTCTGGCTGAGTTGATGCCGTCAAAAGCTCTTTGTGTAAGGTCTGTAAGAAGAGTGTTTGTGGAGTACAGTGGCCTGAAGCCATGTTGTATTGGAGCTAGGGACGTTAAGGTGTGTGTAATTAGTTGTAGTACAAGGCGTTCTATGACTTTGGAGGGGGTGCAGAGGAGTGTGATAGGGCGGTCTGAGGAGGGTAGCGTGGGGTCTATGTTGGGTTTGGGGAAAGTGATGATGATACCATGCTTCCAGATGTCTGGTATTGTGTTGTGTGAATAATTGTAGTTTGATATGTTATAGTGAGTGCTTGTATGCCTTGTGGTCCCAGGTGTCTGAGGTGTATGTTGCTTATGTTGTCTAGGCCACAGGCGGATGAGTGCTTGAGATTGTTGATGATGTGCTTTGTCTGGTAGTTAGTGAAGGGTGCATAATCAGGGTCTGTGGGGAATTGTCTCTTACATCGGATGACACATCGGTCGTCTTTATGGGGTTTTAGGTGGCTGATATGAGAGAAGTGATTAATGAGAGTGTTTGCTTGTTGTTTACATGAAGGAGTAGAGTCTGTTGTTGTGATTGCAGCATGTGATTGTGTTGTGTTGCTGTTGGAAAGTGTGATGCTGTTTAGTGTTTTGTAGAGTATTTTTGGGTTTGTTTTGTGATAAAGTGTTTGTAGGAAGTTATTCCAGTTTAGTGTTTGTTGTTCTTGTATTTTGTTGTTGATCTGGGTGGTGAGTGCTTGGATTTGTTTTGTGATGTCTTGTGTGTGGGGTGCTGGGGAGTGTTTCAGTGTGTCGTGAGGTTTTGAATTTCTGGTTAGAAGTTGGGGTTGTGTCTTTTTCTGTAACCTCTTGGAATGTGTTTCTTGTCAGCGTTTTGGATAGTTGTGTTGAATGTGTGGACAACATTGTTGATGTTAGTGATGGGTGCGCTGTTTTGGGTTTCAAAATGTTGTTCTGTCTCATTTGTGAAAGCTTCCCAGTTGGCTCTTTTATAATTAGTGTAAGTGTGTCTGTGGCTAGCTGGGGTGAGTCTGGTTTTGGTGGTGATAATGATCGGGAGGTGGTCGGAGCCTAAGGTTTTAACCACCTTCCAGGATATTGTGGGGGCGAGTTCTCAGTTAACTGTGGGCATTATTCATTAACAAAGCAAACCGGACTTGACAGCTTGAAACAAGTTTTATACAAGTTTAAACGTGTTCTATACGATGTCTCACCATACTGTTGTACATTATCACCAATTTTTTGCAACACTTTTCTATATATATATATATATTTTTTTTTTTTTTTCTATATTCCAACTTACTTCCTCTCGGGCATAGGCTGAGAGCCTTAACATTCACCGCTTTACAATGAACAGTGAAGCCTGTGAGGTCTTGTTCCAGTCTAGGGAGTGAGACATGTGAAGCACGTAGAGTACAACGAGCACCTGCTATCTTGCCTTCACATGAGGCACGGTGCTCACTCATGGCCCGAAACGACCCCATCTCTGAAGCCACCTCGTTCCCGTGCTTCACTGTGTCACCCCCTACACTCGGACTCTCACACTTACACACACATACGCCACCTGTTGAGCAGATAACTCACCAGGCATTGCACCCCTATAGCATATTTTGAATATGGGAATATTCATACAGTGCTATTTAATCAGGGAACAATGAGGGTATTTTATTGACGTTTCGGTGGGCTTGTGGTAATGCACTGATATGACAGCACAAATTCCATCCCAATAATATCTTCCCATTGATACATCGGGATTTGAACCCAGGACCTTTGGATTACCAGGCCAGTGGCAAGACCACTCCACCACACCTCCCCTGCTAACACTTTTCTATATACTACATAAGACAAATTTCATATGAAGGTGAAATTTACATACTTGGTAGCGACCTTCAAATGTTCTTCAATTGAGCTATTTATTTTACTAGATTATGTTCTCACTATATGGAATGGTTTGGGGAGGTGCCACATATAAAAATCTGAACTTCATATTTTTTAACCACCCTAATTGTACAGGGATGACTCGATGGCCCAATTGAATCAAGTTGAGCTCCCTGCATGTAATGCACGGTGTGCCATCCACAATATGAGAGATCAGCTCAAGCAGGCCTAAAGAAATCGACCACGGGGTGTTCATGCATCAAACGAGGAAGTAGAAGACCATCCAGAGAAGGAATAATAAGAGACCATTGACAGAAGACTTTATGAGATGAACACCAACCTGGAGGAAAGCTCTGAAGCTCACCAGGATTTTTAAGACGTCCCCCGATCATTTCAGCTGTGGTGGGGGGACACCAGTTAACACGCTCCCCTCCTGTGTATACTAAATTAAAGTTAAACGGTATTCGAGTCAGACTTCTAGTAGATACTGAAGCAGCTTGTTCCTGTATCTTCACAAGGTTTTATGACTAAAGCCTAGTTCACACATTCTCGAGTGTGAGCCTGAGTTGCCACGAGTCCAAACTTGCGTAGCGACTCGGGGAAATTTTAAGTGACTCGTGGTGACTCGTAGTGACTGGGCGACTCGGGTGAAACTCGCGGACACCCATGGCGACTCGGGCTGGTCCGGAAAAATGTCACCTCTGTATGAAATTTTGACCCCGAGTTCGACAACTCTCAGTGACTCATTGTGACTCGTAGTAACTCAAAGTGACTTGTTGTGGCTCGTACTGACTCGTAAACTACTCTTGAACACTCACGGCAACTCGCGGACAATTCCACGTGGCGAAAAGTGCCCGAGTCACCATGAGTGCACACGAGTCACTACGAGTGGGCGACACAACTCGTGGTACATTGCACAGTACATGCAAGAAACACGAGTAGAACACGAGTGTGACGTGAGTTACCACGAGTGAAACACAAGTGTAGCGTGAGTCACTGTGAGTGGTGGTTTAAATGACCGTTATTTCAAATTATGAAACACGAGTTAAAAACACGAGTGTAACGCGAGTCACCACGTGTGTAACACGAGTGGTCTCCAACTGACGAGTCAACCGCGAGTGGTGGATACACCGCGCGTTGAGTTGGCAGCAGAACCTTGAACAATGCCTAGAAAATTTATGCTGGCACAAAAAGAGAATGTCTAGGCGTCATTTGGGCTCTGAATAATTTTGTATCTTTTATACTGGGTAGCTGAGTCATCATCGTCACCGATCATCAATCTCTTCTGTGGCTCTGATGCTCCAAGACCACCAAAGCCCTTATCGTTTGCTGGCGAGAAACCCTAGAAGAGTTCAACTTTGATATCCTCTACCGCTCTGGGAAACTCCACACCAACGCTGACTTCCCATCTGCAGCATAGTCTCGCCTGAACATGCCACATCACAGAAATCATCCACCAACCAAGCCACCGACGCCTCACAGAAAACGTTACTCAGCGGCTCGCTGGTGTAGTGACTAGCGTCTTGGACTTCCACTCAGAAGGTCCCAGGATCGTGCCCACACTCAGCGAATTAAAGTTTTTTCACAAGCACTGAGTCGTTACCGTCCCTCATGAGCAAGGGGATAGGGTAGTAGTACAGGACCCCAATGGAAATACGCCTAATCGGCCTTATTGGGCTATCCTTAGCTGGCTTAGCATGCGCTAGCTTTAAGAACTATTATTATTATTATTATTATTATTATTATTATTATTATTATTATTATTATCATTATTATTATTATTATTATTATTATTATTATTATTATTATTATTATTAACTAAAACAAAGTAAGACTGTACGGCCAAGAAGATCTTCAACAACCTTCAACATGTAAGAGACAAGCTATACACAGAGACAGGACACCTAGCAGTAGACCCCCAGACAATACAAAACCTACTATAAATTATCCACGAATGAAATGACATTCACCTAGGCCAACAAAAGATGGTGCAAGTCTTCAACGACAAGTATTGGTCCACAAACGCTACCACACTGGCCAAACAAATCACCAAAGCCTGCTGCCCGGGTTGCCAAGGAAGAGACCACAGACTCGAACTCTAGGACCTTCAGGAAAAATCACCGCAACCTGGCAACTGCTGTCTGTCGATGTAATGGGTCCAATACCAGCAAAGTCCAACAAGAAATATATAATAAAGTTTGTCAACACTTATTCCAAGTTCTTGATCACAGACCCAGCCAAACACTCAGCCATGGCAGTGTCAGAAGCCATGATAACTTACGTTTTTCAGCATTTTGCCTACCCCAAGCACTCCACTCTGACAGCGACCCCGAGATTTCAGGCCAGGTATGGACACAGTTATCTGAGATCTTTGGATACAAAATACCACATTCATCCACCTATTGGCCAGATGTAGGAAGCGCCATATGCAAACGAAGCCACAAGGGTCTTACCAAGCAACTCAGAGCACGTCTCATAGCCCTCAACTCAGACGATTGGCCTTCGCAAGTTAACATCATACAATGGGGTATGAATACTTGCCCTCATGAAGACGGAATCACCCCACACAAACGAGTATTGGGAGAAGCTCAACTAATAATACCCTCCGCCACCTAGCTCAACCTCCAACGTCCCTCTAAATCTCTACGAACCTACTACAACATCTCAAAGCAGACTATGTGTTATGCCACGTTTTTCAAGCAAACGTGATATATTCTGATTGTGATTCCCAACTTAGGGATCAGCAGTTATATTCAACTTAGGTACCTCTCCACTGGGCGAGAACTGACCTTATCTCTCTAAATCAACATACAAGCAATAAACAATGGACACAAAACACAAGTATAGGAAACACAAGTTTTATTTCTTAACCACTAAGGTACAATATCAACAGGTATCTGGGAAAATTTGGTCATTAACTATATAACAATTATAATCATAAATACACAGAGATAATAGGTCTCAAAATCACATGAATAATGTCCTCAAATAAACAGAGTAAATACTCACACAAAGATAGATAACAAGTTACTGCAACAATAGAACTGTGGCTTTGAATTTATGGACAGGAAGGACAATATTAAGTTCAAAGCGAACAAATAGTTAATGCACGTGGATTAACAAAATAAATGCAAAATGAATCAACAAGTGACAAGGATGGAAATAAACTCCATCAAGGTTAATTAATCAATAAGTCAATTATAAGTGACTGAAAAGCATTTAACTCTGCGACGAGACTTTCACTATTTGATATGTACCCAAAAATGATAAGGAACGAATAAACTCAGGTCTGCGCAAAGTATTCCAAATGTAGGTGTAAGGTGTACAGTATGTATATATAACAGGAAATATTATATATATATATATTTCCTACGCAAGGAATTCGGGAGTCCGAATTCGAGGAAGTATGTATATATTTTCCTAAGTGATAGAATGTGGAATGTTTCCCTACAATTGGGATTACGAGAATTAAACAAAGAAGGGAAGAGATGAAAACTCTACAATATTACGTTAAGTTTGAATAGAATCTTGGCATACCTGGATCTAAACTTTCACGATAATCATTGGTACTATTACGAAACTTAGAAAGGCACTTAAAGGAATTAGAGGTTTAGAGAAGCACTGGTAGAGCGAATTTGGGCGTGGAAGGACAGGTAGTTACGGGGCGGTATTCTTCCAAGCAGTAGGGACATAACGTCGCACTTGAAGTCCTTGGCCCTCAGGTAGCTTTTCACACATCAGGACTAGGTTCTGGCCCAAACAATTCCAACAATCGCTTGGCAAGATTTCTTCGCGGATTCGACTTAGTGCGACTTTGGTTATACGTATTCACACTAAATCTATGGGATAAATCTAAAGTATCCCCTGCACTTGGTTGGAATAAATCCCTTCCAGGCGTAGGAGGACAATTAATGTAAAAAAATATCCTGAGTCTCAACATAGGGTGTTAGTGCAAAGTCATGTTTAGAAGTTTTGGGCAGACTTGTTTGCACAACGACTAAGTTCACTTGGAGTGGCCAATGGACTGGTAGATCGAGGTCTGTTAGCGCCACGACAATTCCGGAACTTATCAAATACTTTCAACTTTGCTACTGACTCAATCTTGGGCCCACATAAGTAAGTGTCGCCACTGACTGTCCGATTCCCAATACAACTCCACACCTACTCAGTCACCCTCTAATGCCATACCCTCCAAACCTCATCCTACCAAATTGCCAACCAGACTTCCCATTCTTATAAACCCTCCACCTAAACCTTACCACTTACCTACAAAATCAACCCTACGAAAATTCAACCACTCGAACCTATTCAACCCAAATCCTTGTCACTTAAATCTACCAGACTACCCACTCCAATTCCCCTCCCTCCCACACCTTCCGCATCCACCAGAAAAAGTTCATCTTCCACATCTATCACCAGAAAGAGCCCACCTTCGATGCTTGCCAACTCCCCATTCCCAGAACCTATCCCCTCCACTTCACAACTCAGAATCATATCCAACCATCCATACCCACCAGATTCGCACCCCCATCACAAACCTACCCTTCCACCCATCCTCTTCACAAATCATCAACCACTACTCCACTCATAATTCGAACTAGTATGTCTACCCCAAGCCCTTCACCCCCTTCCCATAACCAGCCTCCACAACCTTCCTCTCCTGGAATATTGGCTTCAATCCTGGTGCCCTTACTACCAAAAAGATATAGACAAGATAGAACGAGTTCAACGTAGAGTTACCAAAATTATTCCATGCCTAAAGAACAAACCATATGATGAGCATCTTAGAGAATTAAATCTATTGCCTTTAACCCAGCACAGATTAACCTCTGAAGTGCGCACGGGGGTAATTGAAAACCTCCCCCTGTGCTGACGTATTTGAGGTGTTTCCGTCACTAAAATATTCATTGTACCATTAATAGCATTAATAATTATCCATATGCGCCTATTATGGGTTGATTATAAAGGTATTAACCTGAAACAACAATAAAACGAGTGAAAACAGCGTTTGGATGGTCAAAATCGGAGATATAGCCCGCGAGTTGTATAATGTATGGGTGAGGCAAGCTACCTTCCCGCCAATTTTCCCCAAGGCCACTGCGACACAGTCGATCGATACTCTCTCTCTCTCTCTTGCACTTGATTGCCATCAGTGATGACAACACCCTGCTTGCAACTCGCTAATGTTAGCACGAAAATATACCTCAGAATAAGGGAATAATAGGGAAAATAGGTGATAACTGAGGGATAGGAGGAAAGTGGGGAAGGAGGGGAGGTAGAGGACTGAGATTTTGCATGGCCCAGGGGCCAAAAAAAAAAAAAAAAAAAAAAAAAAAAAAAAAAAAAAATTCGATGTCAAAAGTTGATTTTTAATTTTACTTACTCAGGAGAGTCTTCCCGCAGTCCGCCGGGGGAACTCTTAAGAGTCTCCCCGCAGCTCCCGGGTTAAGAGGCGACTTGATTCAAGTGTTCAAAATCATAAAAGGCAATATGAACTGTAATAAATATTTCACTATCGACCAATCATATTACACGCAGGGTAACGGTTGCAAAATTATTGGTAAATCTTTTAAATCACACGAGTCTAAGAATATCTTTTTCAATTGAGTTGTCAACTTGTGGAATGGGCTTCCCCGAGATGTCATAGACTGCAGCACCGTTGATTATCCTTTTAAACTTCGCATAGACAAACACCTTGCCTTAACTCCACGACTGGCTGCATTTGTAAATGAATAACGTTTTTTTTTCCTCTATTATATTACTAACAACTGTCCCCTGTATACTAACATCTCCTAATCTTGCCACGGACATTTGTCCCAGGGCAGTCTTCCCTTTCCATTTTTCTCTTACCCACTCTAAACTACTATTTGGACACTTGACCATCAGTGTTTTGGAGAGCAAGCAGCCTTGAAGGGTCGCTGGACCTTTTGTTGCTTGATTTCCTTTGTACTCCTTTGTACCCTTATATTGTATGTAAATCGATAGTAGACATCTGATGTCGAAGTTGAACAATTGTCTGTATTTTTTTTAGCTAGCAAGAAATTATTTTCCCCAGCAATAACAGTTTTAATAGTGTTATGCCACGCTATTAAAAGCGAGATATATTCTGGTCACACTTCCCAGCTCTGGGAATTGTGCAGTAGTCTTCAACTTAGGATGCTCTCGACTGAGCGAGGACTGACCTTAACTATATTTATACCAAACGTATGACATGCAACAACAGAAACACAATGGTGGGTACAATGGTTTTATATACAACAACACGTAGGCCCATAGACAGACGAGTGATAGTATACTGGGTGGTAAAGACAGGCGCATACAGGATAAAAGAATTAGTAAATATAGAGGCAATGGGCTTCACAACAAGCAAATCGTCCTGATAAAATGTGGTAAGATAACACACAAGAACTCACAAAACACTGAATGAATACATAAGTATTTTTGCTAAATAAATGATAGAATGAGGAAGCGCAAACTCCCTAAAAAGATAAATATAAAGAGTCCGAATGAAATGGGCTCTAAAGCATGAATATGCAAAAGTTAAATACAGAGAGTCCGAATTATATGGACTCTCAAGCATGAACACATAAGCATCACTCTAAGATAAATGTACACTCCAATGCCTAAGTCTAAATGATAATAAGCACATAAACTTAGATATGCGGCAGGTACTCTCGAATGACGTGTAAAGTGTATGTATAGGTGGAGTGGCGATGTTATATATATATTTTCTCTTCAGGGGGTCGCGGGAGCCCGGACCAGAGAAAGTATCTATACACAAAGCCAGTGTAGGACAGGTGTAAGTGTTCCCCAACAACCGGGGTAACAATAAGGCAAACTAAAAGGAAGGCGTAAAGCAAGTCTTCAATTATATTATGTTACTGTTATACCGAAGGAAAGGTAAGCTGCCTACAACTACCAGCCACCTGCACCCTCCGGAACATACCAGGGCGCCCCAAGCCGACCACCACACCAACACCAACAGAACCAGACACAACCCTACAGCCGCGGTCACCTACAGCATGTGCACCAAAGGCCTAACCAAGTACGGCACCAGGGACACCGCCGACTATTGGGCCTCACAATACCAAAGCCTACCCTCCAACCATTTTCTCTCAAACGGAACGGGCTCGGTATAGAAAAGTCCCCCCTGAGGGTAGGTATACCAACCATCCACCAACACAAATCAAACAAGCCGCAAAGAACTACTTTGCATACGAGAAAGCGGTACTACGGCTGCACACCGCCAGATGTGATGTCACCCCCACAAGCTGACCAGGGGTTAGCCAGCGGCCAGGTTAACCCAGCTAACCAGAACAACGCAGCGCCGCCTCCCACACACATACCTGGAGAGTTGACCTAGGAGGGGTTACAGAAGCAAATATTGCGGGTCCTACCTTTGCTATCCCCCCTCCCCCCATCGCCGGGGTGACAAGGGCCTGTGTCAATGCTAGGAAAGGCCAAAGTCACCCTTATTCCGTGCAGTCAATCAAGGCCTAGGAAGACCTAAGGAGTGAATAGGTACTCATACCAGGTTAGGGAAAGTATCTCACCTTCCCTGCTGAGCTGAGTGTTCTAAATACCTCCCTACGTGCTCCAAGGCCCAAAGTCTCAGTGTGGTAGGAAATAAGGAGTATTCAATATCTCCTGGTCCCTCTGTCAGCCTCACTGCAGAAGCCATGTTGTTGTTGGATGCAAAGAGTATTTAATATCTCTACATTCTCTGTCAGCCTCACTGCAGAAGTATCCGTGGTTTGCCACTACTAAATTATAGGTTTGATTCCCGAAGGGAAGTAGAGAAAACCTAATATTTAGTAGGGGCCCCGGAATCATTGACGATGTTGCCTATTAGTATAATAGTCTCCATTCAACACCCACGTCAGTCGTTTGAATCAACCGCCGCGAGGAAGAAAGAGATTCATCTTCATAAGTGCAACGCTACTTCTCCTATGGTGTCGTCATATTGATCGGGTACCCACTACGAAAAAACTTCGTAAAAAATAAGAGAACAAAAAAGGAAAAAGAATTTTCCACTTTAACACTGTTATTCACAAGCTTCCCACATTCGGTGGATTTTCTTGCGTTGTGGCTTCTTACCGCCTCTCGCCAAGCGCAACAATTCCTCCTTCAATGATATACCAAGATAACTCAAAATATCAGCGAATGGGAAGGGGATGGCTGGGAGGGACATCGTCGTCAATGATTCCGGGGCCCCTACTAAATATTAGGTTTTCTCTACTTCCCTTCGGAAATCAAACCTATAATTTAATAGTGGCCCCTTCATAATTGACGATGTTGCCTGAATTCCAAGACTGGAGGGGGACATTCGTAAATATCAAACTCTCAATAACCGCATGGTTAAGTCAAGAAATCTTATAACAGGAAAAAGAAATATTAATTGTTTTGTTGTGCATACAACATTATAAAATATGAAAGAGTGGGAGCAGTGCGTTGCTTCAAAGAAGCCTTCTCCAACAACAGAGTCCCCTTCCATGAGGTATTTGTTGTACCGTGTGACACAGAGAGTTAAATGCAAAAACCCTTCGTCACCTCGACCCGTAACCTGGGCTGAGCTCGGCTTGGTCCTTAGGTCCATTTATTGAGTCATTTCGACCAATACTGAACTTAGTGAACCTAGTGCCTACTAGACTGGAACATGTATTGAGTCATTTTGACCAATACTGAACTTAGTGAACCTAGTGCCTACTAGACTGGAACATGTATTGAGTCATTTTGACCAATACTGAACTTAGTGAACCTAGTGCCTACTAGACTGGAACATGTATTGAGTCATTTTGACCAATACTGAACTTAGTGAACCTAGTGCCTACTAGACTGGAACATGTATTGAGTCATTTTGACCAATACTGAACTTAGTGAACCTAGTGCATACTAGACTGGAACATGTATTGAGTCATTTTGACCAATACTGAACTTAGTGAACCTAGTGCATACTAGACTGGAACATGTATTGAGTCATTTTGACCAATGCCAACTTTTCGTAATCTAGTGCAACTAGCATAGAAACCTGCAATTGACATTATATAGTTAACTTAGTGAATCTAGTGCATACTAGGCTGGAACATGTATGGCGTCATTATGATCAATACCAACTTTTCGTAATCTAGTGCAACTAGCATAGAAACCTGCAATTGACATATATAGAATTAATGAACATCTCGAGTCACCTTGACCAACACCAACCTTTCTTAATCTAGTGCAACTAGCAAAGAAACCTGAAATTAACATATACAGTATAATGAACAGTAGTGTAACACAATCTTTTATTATTCGTAAACTACATGAGCTTTAATTAAGCTTTGCAAACTTAAAATTAATAAATCAGATTTAATAAATAAACAAATTTTCCCGAGCTTCTTAGCTCGTGCCTATCTATTTGGGCTTGGCCCGGTGTAAATAACACCTAGCTTGCCCTGCATTAACTTGTAATCCTGAGGAAGGGGGTTCATCTCTTGTACTGGGATCCGCATTTCCCCCCCCCCCCCTCTTTTTCTTAAGCCCCTATTGGGCGTCCACCTCACAGTACTAACGGCTGGAATTACAAGGAAAACAAACAGAAGGAGTGTGCCCTTGTGCAGACCATAAGAAAAAAGGGCTGGGCCGTAATAGAAAACCGAGTTTGTAACCAAAAAAGGGAAAAAACACATGCAAAGAAAAAAGTCTGCACCGAGGGCGCCTCCTGTGACTACCACGTCCTCTGCCCACTTGGTGTGGAGCGAACACGTAGGATCCTGGAAAAAACTTTGAGAGCTAGAAAAACAACTGGCTATATCAGTTAGTCCGCCGGGGAATGTCAACAATTTTCTAGTCTAAGAGGATCGAGCAAGATACCTGGGGGGCATGAGCTGTAGGACCTGAATGGCCCCGACCCCGGCTTCCCCCGGCGGTAAATATACCTCATTCTGAACTTTTTTCGTCTCATACAACTAAAAAACAGTTCACGATTACTTAGAGGACAGAGAAAGCTCAGGTTCAGCGTGGCTGGCCATATATTAACACACAAAGAGCGGGTGGTAGGGTATTTTACACTGTACCGCCCAGCGTTTTTTTTTTTACCCTAAATAGGGTTGTTTCCGTGCTCATTTTCATGCATAAACAAGACCCGGAGCGTAAAACAAGTATCTATCCCTGAAAGGGCGTAAACAGAGCTTTCCAATGACACCCGAACCATCCTTGTACGACCACTGGTTCTCTTGCAACGATCGTGCAACACGAGTGCAAAAAACCTAAAATAAGGTAATTTCCGTACATAATTCCCTGTGTAGCGAGTGAGAGGAGGGGGAGGAAAGTAGAATACAGTTCAGTACGTCCACGGTGGTCGTGGGAGCGGTCATAAGGTTACTCGCTCGTCCCACCGCTCAGCTCTCTCTCTCAGCAACATTACGTGCTGAAAATGGCACTCGACAGCTGTCGTGCACCGCCACATAGTCCAAATTTATTTAACTCGACAGATGTCGTGCGCCGTTGGTTAAGTGTTAAGGAGGGACAGGCTTGTAGTCTAAGCCGGAGGGAAAACAAGGACCCTGGGATTGAAGGGGAAAACTGTCACCTTTGAAGAGTGATTGTTTGCGGCAATTACAGAAAAATTTAAGAGAGCTGATATGTTTGGAAGGCTAAGGATGAGACTGACATAGAGATATTTCTGGTGCGTAAGGACTGCTAACAGCGTTAAGTTATCGCTAGGCCTTACTGAAAGTATAAGCCTAAGTAACGAAAAGCGCACAATTTTGCCAGATCAATATAAGCCGCTCTACTGGCCGTGTGTAAGGAGAACGTGGCTGTAATTTCATATGGAACAAAATAAGGGCAAGAGAGTCCATAACGGTTTTCGTCTATCACATTTAAGAAGAAAAGTGGGGGAAAGTAAATAACTTTAAGTTATTTATTAGCCTTAAGTGGCTATCGTAAAAGATGGGACCTGCTGCTGAGCCGTCCCTGACCCCGGTAAAACATCTCGGTACGTGCGCACAGCTCTAATAAGCATATGGAAAGAGGAAGAAGTCCCTTATAATATTGGAGATGGGAATAACATCCCGCCGGGACGAACTTCCAGCCCCCCGCGGCGGGACTCTTCCCAAAAAGGGACAACCCCAACAAGGCTTGCTGAGGGCTTAAAAATGCGTAATCATGAAGTGAGCTTAGCGAGAGTGAATACTTATTTGCGTTGTACCGCACGTAACGTAAACAGAGGGACATCCTGGGGAATTGATAAGTGAAACTGTAGTAGAGACCCCTGTGGATACCGTCCTCCAACCCTTCCAGATTTACTGACTAGTAGTACATCATCCTAAAGACACCCTGGTAGCCGCTTGCGGGCGGACGGTTGTCTGGCTTATAACCCAAGTTAGTGTGAGAGAAGCGGCCCCTCCTGGTGTGTGTCCGCCGCAGGGTTAACGGCGCTCGCACACCAGACCTGGGCCGGGGATCGTGTGTCTCCCTCTTCTATTTTTTTTTTTTTTTTTTTTAAGAGACAATGAACGGAGGAAGGAAAAACACAGATAAAACAAAAAGGTCCATGTGCCTAAAGGCATCCTCCATTCATAAAATGTTTGTAACAACTGGATTTAAACATTTGTAGATTGTAAGTTTGTGGAAAGCAATTCGAGGGAAGTGAATTCCAAAGAGTAGTAGCTCTGGGGATAAATGAATTCTGATAAGCAGAAGTTCTGCATTGTGGAGGAGAAAGTGTAAATTCATGGGCGCTCTCAGCTGCCCTAGTTCTACGGGGAAAGATGTGTGTGGAGAGGCGGCACAATTGAAGCAAGTTCCTCGGAACAATTGCTGTGAAAATATCTGTAGAATAATGCAAGGGATGCAACGTTTCTTCGTATGGATAATGTAGGAAGGTCCTGTGTGATTGCAGGGTTATTGATTAATCTAATAGCTTTATTTTGAATTTTGTCCAACTGCCTCAATGCAACCACTCCACTTCCACCCCACAGAGGTGAACAGTAATCCATCTGAGAACGCACATGACTTTTATATATCACGGCCAACTGCTCGTCAGTGAAGAATTCTCGAACTCTGTACAGGAGTCCCAGTTTTTTAGAGGCATTCTTAGCAATGCTTCTAACATAATGTGTCCAGCTCAAGTTAGTAGTTAATGTTACACCGAGAATGTCAATACTAGGGGAAGTGGGAATATTTACATCATTAAAAAATATATGGGAGTCTGTGAGATTCTGTCGGTTAGAAAATTGAATGTACTTGGTTTTCTGTGCATTAAAGGAAACTAGATTCTTTTGTCCCCATCCATTAATTCTAGAAAGGTCCTGGTTCAGAGAAATTGCAGTGTTTATTTTTGAATTTATAAGATCGGGTTGGGTGAAAGAATTGGTAAATGTGAAGGAACTGTGGAGTGTTGAGTCATCTGCGTAGGAATGTATTGGATTATGAGTGGTAGATATGAGATCATTGATATGAATGAGGAACAGAATTGGGGCCAAAACTGATCCCTGGGGAACACCAGCATTTATTGAGTGAAATTGAGAATAAAGGCCATCTACCATTACACGTATTTTTCTGTTATGAAGATAAGAAGAAATTAGTGGAACTAATGATGCAAGGCCGTAGTGTGACATCTTCGACAATAAGGATTGATGCCAGACTCTATCAAATGCCTTTGATATATCCAGTGCTATTGTATGTGTTTCACCATGTTGGTCTGTAGCTTGGCTGATTTGATGCGTAAGAAGGCAAAGCATGTCTGCAGTTGATCGACATCGTCTAAAACCATATTGCCTATCACTGATTAATTTATTATTCTCAAGATGCTTAATTATGTGATTATTTAATATAATTTCAAAGACTTTACCAAGAGTGGAAGTTATAGCTATTGGTCTGTAGTTTGATGGATCTGAAGAGGCACCTTTTTTAGGAACTGGATGGATGTTTGCTTCTTTCCAGGGTACTGGGAAGCATGAGGTATGAGTACACAGACGGAAAAATTTTGCCAATACAGGAGCGAGCACCAAGGAGCAATTCTTAAGTACTATTGGAGGAATTTCATCTGGACCAGGAGCCTTATCTACCGAGAGATTCTGCAAAATAGTTTTGACATGTCTGGTGTGGATCTTAAGTGAGGGAATTTCAGGCGAATTAAAATTAAGTACAGGGACATCTTGATTTATTTCATCTAAGGTTGAGTTGGTGGAGAAAATATCCGCAAGAAGGTAACCAGCTTTACCTTGTGGGTCACTTACAAGATTGCCAGTCGGAGATTTTAATGGTGGAATGGATGAAGCAGTAGTGAAGTTGGATTTAAATGAGTTAAGAGTAGACCAAAATATTTTGTTATCATTTGGATTATTTAGAAGTTTATTTGCCTGCTTGTGGAGAAAGTTTGATTTAGTTAGGTTTAATACAGTTTTGGCATGATTTCTGATGTTTCTAAAGTAATTAAAGGCTTCATGTGTTTATCTTGTGTATGCATTGTAGGCTATTGCTTTTTGTTCAGTTACTCTAGCACAATTATGGTCAAACCATTTAGGTGAATTAGATCTTTTACTGTACTTTTGATGAAGAATAAAAGTTTCCATTCCAATTTTTACAAAATCTTGTATGTGGCTCAAGGTGGAGTGTGCATCATTAGACAAGAAAGAGGTCCAGGGAATATCAATAAAGAAACCTTGAAGACCCTCCCAGTCTGCCCTATCGTAATGCCATTTAGTCACCAAAACAGGTTCAGAGTGGGAAGGTGTGGTAGGTGATAGACAGGTGGCCTATATCAGACAGTGATCAGAAGATCCAAGCGGGGACCTCACTGTAACATCATAATTTTCTGAATTGGTCGTTAAAAATAAGTCCAGTAGGTGGGAATTATGATTAGGATTATCTGGTACACGGGTGGGTTGGTTGACTAGTTGAGTGAGATTAAATGAGTCTGCAAATAGCTCACATTCAAGACCAGCATCATCAGTCCTGGCTGAATGATTGAGCCATTCAACATTATGGACATTAAAATCACCCAACACAGTGATTTCAGAAGAAGCATTTAAGTTGAGGACACTGAGTTGTGAGGACAGAGAATCAAAAAGACTTTGCTCTGGAGGAGTATTTGGGGAACGGTAGATGCAACATATGTATTTAAATTTACCAGCAGAAATTAATTTGTATATAGAATAATCAAAATAGGGACAATTGAAACTAGTAACCTCCTCCAGGGCAATTTCAGATTTTGCGAAGCAACATACACCTCCTTTAGGTCTGAAATTTTGGAGCAGTTGATAACCTGGAAAATTAAATCTAGACGTGTCAGATGTGGATGTTACTGGAGTCTCTGTCAAAAAAAAGAGAGTAGGGGATTCTGCTTGAAGAAATTGGTGTACAGAATTGATGTTAGAGTGAAGTCCCCTTATATTGCTAAAGAAAAAGCTGCACCGACGAGCAGCTTTGGGACGTTGCAATGCTCTTGACACAGTCGCATGATGACGACCGGGAGGGCCCTGTACCAAAATACTGCAGATTTTACATTACTCATAAAAAAGGCGGTATTCCTTTTGGCTTTGGCCACCGGGAACAGAGTGTCTGAGCTGGCGGCGATGAGCAACACACCTAATTGCCTCAGGTTTGGTAGGCTTAATGAATGTATTCACATTGCACCTTCCCCAGGGTTTGTAGCCAAGAATGAGCACAGTGCACATGTGTTTTCTGAGTTCACTGTGCCGGCGTTGAAAAGGGGAAAGGTGCACCATAATTTATGTCCAGTGCAGGCTCTAACCAAATATTTGAGGGTAGCTCCTCTAAACCCCCAGGGTGCTTTATGGGTAGCGAGTACGGGTAAGCGCTTGCTCAAACGTAGATTGGCTTCTCTTTTAGTCGAAGTCATTAAAGAGAGTAATACCGGCGTTGTGGGTAGGGCCCACGATTTACGCAAATGGGCAACCTCTTTACGTTTCCTGAAGAATTTTTCTGTGGAAGATATTACGTCCACGCAATTGTGGGCCTCTAATCATACGTTTTTGACTCAATACCTGTCAGTAGCTCTAGACAAACCTTCCTTGCCATGTATAGCTTTAAGGCAGAGGATCTAGGTGGCCCTTAACCCTCTATTGGCGGCCCACAACATAAGTCGCGTTAAATAAATGTGGACTATGTGGCGGCTCACAACATAAGTCGTGTGGCAATTTCAGCACGTAATGTTGCTGAGAGAGAGAGACAAGTGGTGGCAGAAGAGTAGCGGGCGTATGACTGCTCCAGACCACCGCGGCGGGCCTACTGACATGAATCCCACCCTCCTCCACCCTCTCACACTCGCTACTTAGTGAAATGTATGGGGAAAGTACCGAATTACATGGTTTTTGCACTAGTGTTGCGCGGTTGTTGCAAGAAAACTAGCGGTCATACAAGGATCGTTGTGGTGTCATTGGAAAGCTCTGTTAATGCCCTTTCAGGGATAGATACTTGTTTTACGCTTTGGGTCTTATTTAGGCATGAAAATTATCACAAACAGCCCTATTTTGGCTAAAAACACCCCGCTGGGCGGTATATATAAATAGACCGCCTAGCCCGCCAATAAGGTGTTAAGTCACTTTTGTTTTTAATTTCAAGGAAAGGGGGGGGGGGGGGGGTGCAGTCAGGTAACATAGGACACCCTAGACCCCGCCGGAGTATAAGAGCTGTGATACTAGTTATGGGTATTGTTGATATGAAAATTTCTCTGTACTATTCAGTGCAGGAAATTGTGCTAGTACAATGATAGTACAAACAACAGTGTTGTTATAGTAGTTTAGCTGTGAAAGCAATTTAGTTTAAGCATTGGATATATTTTGCAAAATATTTCCACAAGTATTATGGGGTTATATGTGCACATGTAAACTTATAAGTTTTTATTTTTCACCACTTATATGAGTGGGGTGCCTTTTTAACTTCCAGATCTGTTCGCAGAGTCTCAAGAGTTAACCTTTTGTATCAAGCAGGCTTCTTTGAAGCACACCCCTGCTTGACCCCCTTTTGTATATATGTGCTGCGCCATTAAAAAATATATTTTTCAAAGTAAGAATACTATGTGGTTGTTTGATTATCTGCTTTTCTAGAGTTATGATATGATTACGAATGTCCCCCTCCAGTCTTAGAAATCAGGCATGTTCGTCAATGATGGAGGGGCCACTAATAAATTATAGGTTTGACTCTTGTAAGGAGATAAAGAAAACCTAATATTTAGTAGTGGCCCCGTAATCATTGACGACTGGGGCCCTCCCGACCATCCCTTTCCCATTCGTTGATGTATTAAGGATTTTGGTTTACTTGATATGTCAGTGAAGGAAGAATGACGCCTGAGTCAGCGTCTGGTCAAAGATCCACACAAGTACATCCACGATATTATGGAAAGCTTATTGGATAGTTATTCTTATTTTGTTTTTGTTTTTATTTTTTACGAAGTTTTTTCGTAGTGAGAACCCAATTCATAATGACTGAAGCCATGAGTGAGGTCGTGTGCGCTCATGATAAAGGCTCCTCAAATTTTAAATGCTCTGCGCAGTAGATTCAAACTACGGCGGATGAGTGTTTGAAGAGAGTGCCTTATGTAATAGGCATGTTCGTCAATGATTACGGGGCCACTACTAAATATTAGGTTTCTTTATCTCCTTACAGGAGTCATACCTATAATGTAGGCTATCTGTGGTAGTCCCAGTAATATCTATGAAGTACTTCTAGTATTAAAGGAACTTAGCTGTGATGCAAAGAGTGTAGGTTAGGTGACATGTTGGGAGGCAAATATCGGGGAAGTTTTGGTGTTATGTGGCAGCAGCTGGCGGTCTGTCTTGGCGGGGTGAAGTCTGTGTGAAGTGTGTCTGAGATTCCCTTTTGTCGTGACAATATAAAATATATTTAAGGGTTTTATATTGTTCCCCGGATTAAATAATAAGGGAAAATAAACTAAGATATAATTGGTGCAACCACAGTAATATTTATCCACAAAGATAAATAAAGTTGTTGTTGTTGTTCCCTAAGCTGCCTGGCCGAACAGCCCCGAGTCCCTGAGAAAGGACAAGATAAATAAAGTAATGTGTATAAACAAAAAAGGAACCAGCTGTCGTGAACCCGGGAAATTCAAACTACGGTATCTATACCAAGATTCACGACAGATGCCATCCCCCGCCACAACCTAACAAACAAAATCTACAACACAAACATGCACAACACAAAAAGGTGGCTGGCCAACTTCCTAGCAGGCAGATGTGCACAGTTGCACACGTATCTTTTGCCGGTCAGTCATCTAGAATCAGAAACTTTCCAAACGGAGTACCACAAGGATCCGTCCTATCGCCCGCACTCTTCAATTTGTACATGCACGATATAACTACACCCAATACGCCCCAAATAAACTTAGCCTCCTATGCAGATGACATAACACTCGCATGCACACACCATGACCCAAAAAGAGCAACAGATCTCCTTCAACCCTATCTCAACACACTACAAGGCTGGTGCACTACAGACTTAATCTAGCTCCAGCCAAATCCACCGCAACCCTGCTCACAAGCTGGACAGGAGAAAACGAATACATCCCTCAACTCGCCATAAACAACACACCCCTAATACATACACACACACCCAAAATCCTAGGAGTAACATATGATACTCTTATGACATTCAAACAGCACACCACAAACATTAAAAAGAAACCGACACCCAGACTTAACGCCCTCAGGTCACTTGCTCACACAAAATTTGGACACAACAAAGAAACTACCACCACAGTATATAAACAATACATAAGATCAGTGATGGAATACGCAAGCCCAGCCTGGGCTTCTAACCTAGCTGAAACATATCATAAGACCTTACAGACTATTCAAAACAAAGCTCTAAAGATCATTACAGGCTGCACAGCTACTGCACCCACAGATCACCTACATCAAGAAACCAAAATCTTCAAAGTCAAAGACCATCTGGACATGAGAGGCACTCAATTCCTGGCAGCAGCCTCCACGAACCAGGACCACCCACTAAACTACATGGCAACACACCCACAGACACCAAGAAATATCAAGACAACACCCAGCACACGGTATCACACACAATTACTATCCTCTCTCCCTCCCTGTCCACCCCGAACCAACTTCCAGAAGCACATCCATACTCACATCTCTCGCCGATCCTTCCACTCACTCACAGACAACACGCAGCTGCATGCACGACCTCCCGAAATCCATCCTTCTGAATCCTCCCTTCCTCGCGAGGACAGAGTCCACCTGGCCAGGCTGAGATGCGGACACCATCCAGCTCTCCTGAGCTATCAGAAGAGACTGGATGACTCCGTCGTCGACGTCTGCCCGGGATGTAACACAGCACCCCATACCATTAAACACATCATAGAAGACTGCATTTCACACAACCACTTACGCCAACAACACAAACTACACTCAATGAGAGCTCTGTGGGAAAGCCCGATCGTGGCCATGGCCTTCCTCAGGGACTCGGGGCTGTTCGGCCAGGCAGCTTAGGGAACAACAACACTGAATTGAGTTTGCACCCACCCCTTTTCTGCATACAGTACTGCGCATGGGTATGCACCACTTGTTTCTACTTTTCCAAGCCCTAATCTACTGTGTAAAACATTGGTTTTATATATATTAACTCTTAATCCTTTACTTTCCATGCCTTCTCTCCATCTTCTGAACTTGGCCTCGGCATCCCGCATAGCAGAAGGAATATATCAATTTGTGGGAAACCACATAGGTGCCGCATTCCTTCCGTGATGGCTTGGCCTGACACAAACATCTCCTACCTTTTCTGCACTCTCTACCCTACTATTGAGGTATCACTGCATCAGTGACCAGATCCTCACCAAAGATCCCCATAATTTCCATTCTTCACTGATCTTTAGATACGCTCTGCAATTACCAGGCCAAACAGGGTGACGCACACTACCGAACTGACATCCAGCGAGGTCCTCTTTTGAAGAAAAAAGCGAGGATATTCACCAGGCCGGAATCATCACGAACCAAAGTGTTTGGGCACATCAGCAGTAAACTATGACAACACCAACTCACCTCTAAGAGAGTACTGGTACTACTGATGCAAATAAACCAAGAAATTGGAGGAGAATCTGTCTGTGTGACCAAGTTCACCTTGCCCCCAACTCTCGTTCCTGAATTCCAAATCCCACGTATGTGCACAAGGGGTCCTAGCAGACGAACATCCCACCACAACCACCACCTCCAGGCTGAGTTCGCTTCTCCACTTCTCCAGCAGAAAAGTGTGGTGAACAGTGTTAAATGACAGTGCAGTGAAATAATCATACACAGCCTACATTAATAAATCCTAGTACTACTGTGCCCAGACTCTCGTTCCAGTGTTCTTATTCCTGCGCATGCGCATATGGGGTCTCAGCAGACGTATTCCCCACCCCATCACCGCTACCTGCATCTACCAGCCGAGTTCGCCTCTGTTACCGGGGGACCACGAGAAGTATTTACTTTACTTGAGCAGGATACTGCTTACCTAAGGGTAAGGCAGGTTAGTGGATGGATTAGCCGAACACCACTGTAGAAAAATAGTGCTAACAAGATACACAGAGGGCCTCGGAGTCGGACGGATCCTAAATTGAGTGGTCAATCTTGTAAGTCCTTCACTAAACTGGCTCGGGTTGTCCCTCTCACAGGGAATAGGTCCGCTTGGGGGCATTCTGTGTATGGCCACCCTCGTAAGGGGAGTAAGTTGTCCGGCAATAGATAGATAGATAGAGCAGGATACTTGATGAACCCTGGACCCCTTGACCCTATTGAATTGACAACTGTTTTCCTGTCAGAAGTGACAGCTAATTTCTTGCTTTCCAGAGGACAGAACCGAACCTCCTGGACCCTACACTGATATTTGTACGCCACCTCCTGTGCTCAGTCACATTAATGTGCTCAGTCACATTATTGTGCTCAAAATGAGTGACAACAACACAATACTTATTTATGACAATGAGAACACCCCATCCCTGTAACAACCAATGTGGAATTCTATCTATTTATCTATCTATATATTGCCTGACGCCGTGATCCCCGAAGGGGTGGCCACGAACGAAACGCCCCTATGCACCTCTGTTCCCAGTCTGTAGACGCCCCTTCTCCCAACCAGCACCGTCTTCATCCATGTACAGTACAGTATACAGTATATGTTTTTATTTTTTCCTAAGTTGCCGTAGTCTCTCTCCAGTGCCTCCGGGTTTTTTTGTGTGGATTGATCTTGATGGTGTTTCTGCACCCTGGTTGGAGACTTCGGCATCTCATATAATAATAATAATAATAATATACTTCTTCACTCCATCCTTCCACCTCTCTTTCGGTCTACCTCTCCCTCTCTGTCCCTCCACCTCGCTCTCGTACACCCTCTTAGTTATTCTCTCGCTTCCCATACGTTCCATATGGCCGAACCAACTCAAGGTGCTCCTTTTCACAATTTCCAGCAGATCTACCTGCACACCACACCTCCTTCTTACTTCCTCATTTGTCTGTCTATCCCTCCATGTAACTACACAGGCACTTCTCAAGTAACACATTTCCACGACTCTCACTCTTGGTCTGAGTTTCTCCACCAACGTCCATGCTTCGCTTCCGTAAGTCAGTTTCGGGATTACCACACTGTCATGCAAGGACTTCACTTTCATGCTGACCACCCTATTTCTTGTTACTGCTTTCAGCGTTCCTATAACCCTCTTCCCCTGTTGCACCCTCTCCCTCACTTCTTCATCCATAGTCCCATCTTTACTCTGCACACTGCCCAGATACTTAAATGAGCTAACAATCTCCATAGGCTGGCCGTTCAACTTCACCCCACACTCTGTGGCTTCACCCCTTTCGAAGACCATAAACTTGCGTGGAATTACCTTGACAAAAATTTCACAAAATCGGAGCTACAAAAACATTGTCATGAACTTGGTATCAGCAGAATTTGGGTCACCAAAGAGAAGTTAATAGAAATTATATTAGAAAAATCAATAGAACCTTTGTCTCATACACCCTTGGAAATTGTACCTGCTGATTCCCCTCCACTATCTACTCCACAGCTGGACTCATCCCCTCCCCCTACCTGCCCTCCCATTCCCCTACACCCCCTCCAAACAACTTACACTATCACAACCCAACCCTCCAATCTCATCCCCCTCTCCCTCCCTCCACCCCCTTCTCGCTCCTCTTCACCCCTCTCCTCCTCTCAACAATGTATACCAACACACCGCAACTCACCAACCTTGACCCCTTCCCGCAGACCAATCCCACACCAAGGAACTGCTGATGATCCAGTCCAGGGCAAGTACAAATCAAGGATAAGTTAGAAACAAAATACTTGGAGATAGAGTTACTCAACACCGAGGTGAAGACCGCTTACTCAACTATCAACCACCTGATTAAGAGAATATATGATCTTTTAAATACAATCTGTAACCAGCATCTGTGTCAGCTGGAAGTGACGGACACCACCTCCCATCCTATTCCTCATGTCCTTCCCTCTCCCAGTCAAACTCCTCACCTACACCCCCCCCCCCCACACACCTCTCCTTTCCAACCCACCAACCCTTTCCATACCATCCACAACCCCTCATATCCCACCCCAACCTAATCCATCCATACCCTCATCTCCTGCACCCAAATCCCCATCCCCACCTCATCCCCGTGCAGCAGCACCCAACATACACCGCACATACATCAACATTCGTCAATTAAACATAATGGTATTAACATCAAGAAATACTAACTCTCACACTTCATCAAACAATACAGCATACACATTGCCATCTTGCAAGAAACAAAACTCCGTACAACACAAAAGAACACCAACATTTCATGACTTCACCACCATCAAACAGGACCGGGCGGACGACGGCGGACTCATCAACTTGGTTCACACAGCAATACAGCAATAAACTTCACAGACACCAGTGTGCATACTAAATCCCTCCTCCCCCCAGAAGATAACACAACAGAAATACTATCAATCAAAATAAGTACTGGCAATAACTCATAAACATATAACATCATAAATACATACATCCCCCACCCAAACATCCCCCACAGTACCCAACGACTACAAACCATAATTATAATAAATCACAAACACTCCACACATCATCCTGGGTGGTGACTTCAATGCCAATACGTCAGCCTGCTTTGTCGACAACCCTGAGAGAGACAGAGGGCTGTAAAAGAAAAAGACAACTCCAACTTCACACCAGAAATTCAAAACCTCATCAGACAACGCGACACACTGATGCACCCCACACACAGGACATCGGACAACAAATCCAAGCACTCAACACACAGATTAGTAACAAAATACTAGAACAATAAACACTAAATTGGAATAACTACCTCCAAACCCTTGATTACAAAACAGAACCCAAAAAAAATCTACATAACACTAAACAGCATCACACTTTCCAACAGCAACACAATAAAATCACATGCTTCAATCAAAACATCACTCTATTCCTTCATATAAATAACAAGCAAACTCTCATTAATCACTTCTCTCATGTCAGCCACCTAAACCCCCATCAAGACGACCGACGTGTCATCCGACGTAAAAGACAATTCCCCAAAGGCACTCACCAACATATCAAACTACAGTTATTCACACAACACAACTTTCCCTTCATAATTGCTAAGGGGCACAGGGCCTTGGGTGGGACTTTGGCTTCCCGGGCGTTTCCGCACCATCCTCAGCTACCCGCCTTGGAGTGGCTTCGGTCACCTGGGCTTTATTAGTGGTAAGCAGGGAGAGTTTTGTGGGGCCGCTCGGTTATGGCCTTGGCCTTGCTCGGGACCTTGGGGCTGCTCGGCCAGACAGCCTGGGGAACAACAACACAATACCGCACATCTGGAAGAATGGTATCATCATTACATTCCCCAAACCCAACAAAGACCCCACGCTGCCCTCCTCACTCCGCCCCATCACACTCCTTTGCACCCCCTTCAAAGTTTTAGAACGCCTCGTACTATAACTGACCACACACGCTCTACCCCTAGCTCCAACACAACATGGCTTCAGGCCACTGCACTCCATAAATACTCTTCTTACTGACTCGCACAAAGGGCTTTTTACGGCATCAACTCAGCCAGACCATCAAACAGATCACTACTTGCCACACTCGACATTAGTAAAGCCTTCGATGCCATCCCCCGCCACAACTTAAACAAAATCTACGACACAAACATGCACAATACAAAAAGGCTGGCCAACTACCTAGCAGGCAGATGTGCACATGTATCATTTGGCGGTCAGTCATCTAACATCAGAAACTTCACAAAGCTCTTCCGAGCTATCAGAAGAGACTGGATGACTCAGTCATGGATTGTGTTCTTTTATTTAATAATTTTCATTTTAGTAAGCGTTGTTTCTACATAGCGATTTTGATAATTTAATTTGACTTTATATTGTCCTTGTCCCAATTTTGGTTTGTTTAGTTTGCAAGTTTTACATTTTAATGTAACACAGCACCCCATACCATTAACCCTCTCACCACGGAAGGGCTCTTGAACGCCCATAAAAAAGCATATAACAGGTACCCGGAAGGCCTCTTGAACGCCCAGTGGTTGAAAGCCTGCGAGCTTCGTGTGCGAGGCGTCGGTCCGACGCATGTAAACAACAACCGGCTGGACCGACGCCCCGCATCTCCGGCCACAAGAAGGAGAGCATCGCTTGTTCGTGTGTGCCTGTATGTTGTTGTTGTTAAGTATCGAAAAGTGGTGTAAAGTGGCTGTTTTGGCCATAAAGTTATCTCCAATGAAATCATCATCACAGCTCAACCAGTTGACTTAGAGAGCTCTACTTAATGCCATTCTACAGGTAAATAACACAGCTACGCTTGGGGATGCGCGGGAATGCGGGAAGCAGTCTGATTAACGAATATACGGTAGCCTAGCCTAGACGTTTTTCGGCCAAAACACCCGGGTTTCGAGGAATATATTATAGGTTTGACTCCTGTAAGGAGATAAAGAAAACCTAATATTTAGTAGTGGCCCCCGTAATCATTGACGAACATGCCTATTACATAAGGCATCCTCTTCAAACACTAATCCGCCGTAGTTTGAATCTACCGCGCAGAGCATTTAAAAACTGAGGAGCCTTCATCATGAGCGCACGCGACCTCACTCATGGCTTCAGTCATTATGAATTGGGTTCTCACTACGAAAAAACTTCGTAAAAAAATAAAAACAAAAACAAAATAAGAATAACTATCCAATAAGCTTTCCATCATATCGTGGATGTACTTTTGTGGATCTTTGACCAGACGCTGATTCAGGCGTCATTCTTCCTTCACTGACATATCAAGTAAACCAAAATCCTTAATACATCAACGAATGGGAAGGGGACGGTCGGGAGGGCCCCAGTCGTCAATGATTACGGGGCCACTACTAAATATTAGGTTTTCTTTATCTCCTTACAGGAGTCAAACCTATAATTTATTAGTGGCCCCTCCATCATTGACGAACATGCCTGATTTCTAAGACTGGAGGGGGACATTCGTAATCATATCATAACTCTAGAAAAGCAGATAATAAAAACAACCACATAGTATTCTTACTTTGAAAATATATTTAACTATGGCGCAGACCATATATATACAAGAAAAAGGGGTTCAGGCAGGTGCGTGCTTCAAAGAAGCCTGCTTGACAAAAAAGGGCTAACTCTGAAGATTCTGTGAACAGATCTGTAGTTACAAAGGCACCCCACTCAACGAGTGGTAACAAAAATAACAAGTTATAAGTTTACATGTGTACATAATAAACCCCAAAATAATCGTGGAGATAATTTGCAAAAGATCTTCACCGTTTAATATTAAATTGCTTTCACAGCTAAAACTACTATAACAACCCCGTTGTTTTGTACTATCATTGTACTAGCACAATTTCTCGTAAGCGAGAAATTTTCATATCACATAAACCATAAATTGTATCACAGCTCTTATACTCTGGCGGGGTCTAGGGTGTCCTATGTCAACTGACTGCACCCCCCCCCCTCCTTTTCTTGAAAGTAAACAAAAGTGACTGAAGGGCCACCTAGACCCTCTGCCTTAAAGCTATACATGGTAAGGAAGGTTTGTCTAGAGTAACTGACAAGTATCTAGTCAAAAACGTATGATTAGACGCCCACAACTGTGTGGACGAAATATCTTCTACTGAAAAATTCTTCAGGAAACGTAAAGAGGCTGCCCATTTGCGTAAATCGTGGGCCCTCCCCACAACGCCGGGATTCTATCTATCTATCTATTGCCTGACGCCGTGATCCCCGAAGGGGTGGCCACGAACGAACCGCCCCCATGCACCTCTGTCCCCAGTCAGTCGACGCCCCTCCCCCCAACCAGCACCGCCTTCATTCATGTAGTTCCTCACTCCATCCTTCCACCTCATATTCGGTCTACCTCTCCCCCTCTGTCCCTCCACCTCGCTCTCGTACACCCTCTTAGTCATTCTCTCGCTTTCCATACGTTCCATATGGCCGAACCATCTCAAGTTGTTCCTTTTCACACTTTCCAGCACATCTACCTCCACACCACACCTCCTTCTTACTTCCTCATTAGTCTGTCTATCCCTCCATGTAATTCCGCACGCACTCCTTAAGTAATTCATTTCCACTGCTCTCACTCTTGGTCTGAGTCTCTCAACCAACGTCCATGCTTCGCTTCCGTAAGTCAGTGTCGGGATTACCACACTGTCATGCAAGGACTTCTTCACTTCCATACTGACCACCCTATTTCTTGTTACTGCTTTTAGCGTTCCTACAACCCTCTTCCCCTGTTGTACCCTCTCCCGCACCTCTTCATCCATAGTCCCATCTTTACTCAACACACTGCCCAGATACTTAAAAGAGTTGACGATCTCCATAGCCTGACCGTTCAGCTTCACCTCACACTCTGTGACTTCACCCCTTTCGAAGACCATAACCTTGCTCTTCCCCGTATTTACCTTCAAATTCCGTTTTTCGCACACTGTTCCAAACTCATTTACCAGACCCTGCAACTCCCATTCATTATCACTCATCAGAACTGTATCATCCGCAAACAGCAGTATAGGTAGCTTCCACTCAATTCCCTCCCTTTTCAGCGATACACCAACATCCACTGCTCTTGATAGTATTTCTTTCATAACTCCATCCATATATACAGTAAACAACCACGGGGACATCACACACCCCTGTTTCAAACCAACATTCAGGTCAAAGAACTCGCTCTGCTCACTCTCCACACGTACTGCCGCCTTTGCACCCTCATACATGCTCTTCACTGCTTTCAGCAACTTGCCCTCTACTCCGTATATTCTAAGTACTTTCCACAAACCTTCTCTATCCACTCTGTCATAGGCCTTCTCCAAGTCCATAAAGGCAACATACACCTTTTGTTTCTTCTCCAGATACTTCTCCACAACACAATTCAGGGTAAAAATCTGATCTACACATCCTCTTCCCTTCCTAAAGCCTCCCTGCTCGTCGCCTATCCATTTCTCCGTTCTCACTCTCACTCTCTCAATCACTACCCTACTGTATACCTTCCCTACTACGCTTAGAAGACATATTCCTCGGTGGTTACCACACACTCCTCTTTCCCCTTTGCCCTTATATAGGGGGACTATTATGCCAGTCTTCCAGTCATCGGGTGCACTCCCCTTCTCCCATGCTAGTTTGCACATTTTCCATACCCATTCTATCACTATCTCACCACCATACCTCAACATTTCCCCACACACTCCATCTGTTCCTGGTGCTTTCCCCAACTTCACTCTTTTCATGGCTTCCCACACTTCTGACCTCCTGATCCCCACCTCCTCCTCCACTACTTCTCTTCTTCTCCCTCCCATACCATATCCAGCTATGTTTGCTGGCTCTTCATTCCTTTCATTTAGCAACTCACTGAAGTATTCCCTCCATCTTTCGACTCTCTCTTGCTTCTCGGCTAGCATTCTCCCATTCTTATCTTTCACACCCTTACTGTTTCCCTTGCTACCTTCCCTAACTTTCTTGACTTCTTTCCAGAACAGTTTCTTACTCTCCCTCCATTTTACACTCAGATTCCTTCCAAATTCCTCATCTACTCTTCTCTTACTTTCCTTCACTACTCTCTTCACCACCCTCTTACTCTCCACGTACCTCGCTCGTTTCTGTCTCTCGGAATCTTCATTCCCTCTACTACCCAACCACTCTCTATATGCTTTCTTCTTTTCTTCCACAGCTATTCTTACCTCTTCTGTCCACCATGCTGTACCTTTCACTCCCCTCCCTCTTCTCCTCACTCCACACACGTCCTCACATGCTGCACAGATCTCATCCTTAAACACCTTGCTCATCTCCTCCACTTCCTCCATAACTTCCAGGTCGAACCCACCTAGTCGTCTTTCCACTGCTCTCCTGTACTCCTCCCTGACTTCCTCCTCCTGCAACCTCTCCACCCTCCTCACCATTCCACCCTCCTCTCGCCTCCCTCCCGCTCTCCTCACCCACTTCTTTTGTATCCTAACCTTAGCTACCACTACATAATGATCAGACAGACCCCCTCCAATACCCCTATACACCCTAGCATCCATCACAGATTTCTTCATTCGTTCATCCACACATACATAATCAATCAATGACTTTCGTTCCACCACTGTCTTATCCTTCATCGTCAACATCCGTTTCCACGTGTACCTGTGGATCATTCTGTGTCGGAAGAAGGTGTTGGCTATCCACAGCCTCCTCCCCACACATACGTCCACAAGTGCACTACCATTCCCATTCACCTCTGATGGTACCCCCCACCCTCCCACCACTCCCTCAACTTTCCTATCACCCACCTTACCATTCATATCCCCAATCAGAAATATTCTTTCGTTCTTGTCAAACTTCTCCAGGCACGCCTCCACATTCATCCAGAACTCCTCTTTCTTTCTTTCAAGTATATCCTCTGTCGGGGCATACACGCATACAATCACCCACGTTTGTATTCCTACTTTCATTCTCACCCACACAATCCTTGAACCCACAGACCCATACTCTCTTACACATTCCTTCCATTTGCTACTTACAAACAAACATGCACCTTCTCTCGCTGTTCCTTCACTCACTCCAGCACACACACCCATTCCACACTCCCACTCTCTCACATCTGAACCTTTCCATTTGGTCTCTGTCATTCCACATACATCCAGCCTGGCATTCACTAACACTTCCAGAACCTCTCTCTCTTTTGTGCCATCATTCATGCCACTAACA
>JBAKBP010019785.1:0-43948 GCA_037953745.1 Lithodes maja
CCTGGTGAACAAGCCTACGTCTTTTCTATCCTAAATGACCTAGAGCAGTTAGTTCAGCAACCCACCCGTATCCCGGATCGCATCGGAGATCGGCCCAACATTCTTGACCTGTTTCTAACTTCTAACCCTTCTTCTTATACTGTCGATCTTTTCTCTCCTTTGGGCTCCTCCGACCATAAACTTATCTCTGTCACCTGTCCTATCTCTCCAGTACAGCCACCCGATCCTCCTAGCCGGTGGCGCTTGTGGCACTTTGGCGCTGCCGACTGGGAGGCTCTTCGGCAGTACTTCTTTGATTTCCCATGGAATGATTTCTGCTTCCATGGCCGAGGACCCTCGGAGAGTGCTGAACGCATTACCGAGGTAATCCTATCGGGCATGGAAGCATACATTCCATTCTCTTTCTCTCAGACTAATGCTAAAAAATCTTGGTTTACTCACGCCTGTTCTACTGCTGTCCGCAATAAGGAGGAAGCATTCAAACGGTACCGACGCCTTAAAACTCAAGACTCTCATTCTTCATATGTTTCTGCCCGGAATCAAGCCAAATCTGTTCTTCGACTTGCCAAACACTCTTTCATCAATAATAAATGCACTGAACTATCCAACTCTAGCTCTTCCCAAGCTTTCTGGCATCTAGCCAAAAACCTCTCCAACAATTTCTCTTCCTCGTCTTTCCCTCCCCTTTCCCACTCTGATGGCACAACCATCACTTCTTCCTCTGACAAAGCTAAACTCTTCGCTCAAACTTTTGCTAGAAACTCCACCTTGGATGATTCCGGTGCTATTCCTCCCTCTCCGCCCTCCTCTCTCTTACTTATGCCTAATATCCTAATCTCTTCTAAAGATGTACTTTCTACCCTCTCTGGGCTTAACACTAATAAGGCGTACGGTCCGGACGGTGTTCCTCCTGTTGTTCTCAAAAACTGTGCTTCCGTGCTGACTCCCTGCCTAGGCAAACTCTTTCGTCTCTGTCTATCCTCTAACGTCTTCCCTTCATGCTGGAAGTTTGCTCACATTCAACCTGTCCCAAAGAAGGGTGACCGCTCTCAACCCTCCAACTATCGTCCAATTGCTCTTATCTCTTGTCTTTCTAAAGTTTTTGAAACTATTCTTGCTTCCAAATTTCTTAAGCATTTCTCTTCTCATAATCTGCTCTCAGATCGCCAGTATGGCTTCCTTAAGGGTCGCTCTACTGGTGATCTTCTTTCATATCTTACTAACTCTTGGTCATCCTCCTTTCGGGACTTCGGTGAGACTTTTTCTATTGCACTAGACATATCGAAAGCCTTCGATAGAGTCTGGCATAAATCTTTAATTTCTAAACTACCCTCCTTCAGTTTCTATCCCTCCATCTGTGCCTTTGTCTCTAATTTCCTTTCCGGCCGTTCCATAGCTGCGGTTGTGGACGGCCATTGTTCACTTCCTCACCATATAAACTCCGGTGTTCCTCAGGGCTCTGTCCTATCTCCTATTCTCTTTCTAATTTTTATAAATGATCTCCTTAACTGTACCTTAATTCCCATCCATTCATACGCAGACGACTCAACCTTACACTACTCCATTAGTTTTTCAGAACGCCCCAGCCAGCAATTCCCTCAACGACAAACGTAGTGAAGCCATAGAACTCTTAAATTCTGATCTAAATACTATTTCCAATTGGGGCAGAGAAAACCTTGTTAACTTTAATGCTTCCAAAACCCAATTTCTCCATCTATCTACCCGTCAGGATCTCCCAGCGGACTATCCCTTATTCTTCAACAATACAAAAATCAACCCTTCATCTTCTCTCAATATTCTTGGTGTCTCTTTTTCTTCTGCTCTCATTTGGAAGGACCATATTACCAGTCTTGCTAAGGCAGCCTCCCAGAAGCTGGGTGTGCTCAACCGCCTTAGGGGGTTCTTTTCCCCTGCACAGCTTCTTGCTCTGTACAGGGGCATAGTGCGCCCTTGTATTGAGTATTGTTCACATGTGTGGGGAGGTTCCTCTCACACCGCTCTCCTAGACAAAGTTGAAAGGAAGGCCTTTCGTATCATTAACTCCCGTCCACTCACCAACTCTCTGCAATCTCTCTGTCTCCGCCGCAATGTTGCATCTCTCTCGCTATTCTATCGCTACTATAATAATCAGTGTTCCTCAGAGCTATCCCAGTGCATACCACCTCCTTTACGTAGGGCACGTGGTACCCGTCTTGCAACTCAATCCCACCCCTACTCTGTGCAACTCTCCAACCCAAGAGTGAAACGTTACTCTCAAACTTTCTTCTACTCAACATCTGAGCTCTGGAACTCTCTCCCAGAATCAGTCTTTCCCTCTTCCTATTGTGACGCATGTCGAGTATGAGCATGCTGTACAGAACGCCCAGTCAGGCCCCACTCTCGCTAGGATCGTCAGGGCAGGAACTTTGGCTGTAGTCTGTGTAGAGTTTCCTAACTTAGTTTATGTGAGCCGTTGTACTATAAGTATTATAAATATGTATTTTGTTTTCATCTAAGTCAACGAGTTCTATTTTATATCATTAGTTATAAGTATTGTGTGTGGGACTTATATGTAACGATGAGGAGAAGAGAGAGAGTTATGTAACGACGGCCCGTGAGCGCGCCACGAGGTAGGTAGGCCTCCCTCCCTCCTCCCTCCTCCCTCTCAGCGCGTGGGAAATCCTTTGTCGATCCCAGATTGAGAGAGAATATTACGTAACGATTGCTAGTGGGCGGTCCTTAGTAGTTGGCGATATGCTCACTAGAGGGCCGAGTATAAAAAGGAGAGGTCCTCGCCACAATTCTTTAGAACTCATCAGGCAGAGCGACTTCTCATATCCCTTGCAACTATCCATATTCTTCCGACTGATGTGAACTTTCTCTACTCTCTGAACAGCCTATCTTCTTCTCTTCTCGTCCCTTTTTAACCAATGACCCCTTTGGTGCAGATTTAGTCAGCCAAAGTATTATCGCTTGAGTTCTCACGAGATAAGTGCCTGTTAGATAGCCTATTTTTGGAAGGGTTAACTAGAATAGGATTGATTGATGTTTGTTGCACTCGTATATGCATTTCCCTGTGTGCGATTATTCATGTTCCTGTTTTCTGCTGGTTTAGGCAATGCTAGACTGGGATAGGGTTTCTGAGTTGTGATTTCCTATGAGTACTAGGTTGCGGTTGAACCAGTACAATTGCAACGGAGACGTGGAACGCCTAGGTGGTCTTTCTGACTGTGTACCGTGGGAGTTTAGCACTGTGTTGCGAGTGAGGGCTTTTGCCTCTGCCACCCAACACTGTGCTATCTCATTTGCTTGACTTTGAGAGGATCGCCAGGAGAGAACCAGATACTAGTGATCTGGATCTCTCAAGAGAGCATCCCGTCAATTAACGTAATTTGGCCGCACAGTCTTAAGGACCTCGCTAGGCTACGAGCCGCTTGCTCAGCCATTGTCTCTTAACCTTATGTATCCCAGCTAGACTTTGCTCGACCAGCAGATACAGCATAGTATTGAAGCTTCTCCTTATGTATGTTATTGTTTATGCACTATTGATTTCATGTGTGGCACGCTTAGCTACTTCAGAGATTAGTGGCCCACGAGCACAATCTTAGTAGGCTATTGCCAGTGCATTGTCGGAGTACTTCTTCTTAATGTTTGCCATATCCTATTGCTCATTCTTATAATTCTTCTTATGTCAATTTAAAGCCTTTAATTACCAGTGAGTTATTCATTAAATTGCTGTTCAAAATCCGATACTTACTTCTTATGAGTATTCGAGAAGCATCTAACTTATCAGAAGATTCCTTGCTTGATGCTCGAGGACTATTGTTTAACGTAACGTAATAGTGCCTATCCGAAGTAGAGGGTGGAGGACTTCTTAAGTTCTTAGTTCAAGGGTGGATTACTTCGGCTTCGGCCAACACTATTCTTTAGTGTTGTAGTACTTTCTTCTTTGTTTGATTGTTGACCAGACTAGATAACTCCCGTCTTGTTATTAGTCTGTTGTGTGAAACGCTAGTACCGAGTTCTTGTATACCCCGTTATAGCAGATAGAACTCTGGAGGGTAGTGGCGTTTTTTGTTCGGCTGGCAGTACTCTGGGGTTGGGATCGTGTGTTTCCGTTGTGGCAGCGAGCCATACTCGAGTCCTGTGTAAGAGCCCTAGTGTACCCGAGTGCCCGGTCGTAACAAATGGCGACCTTGCTTAGGATTTTGTGAACAGTATAAATTTTTGCAGAGTTGTACAACATTTGTTTGTTTGTACTTTAGCGTACATATTGAAGAATATTTTTTTTTGTAAGGCAATTAGGAGAGCATTTAAGAGACTCCAGTTAATTTAGTAATTAGTGCTTACATAAGGGAGTTTAACACTTTTGTCTCGAGAATTTTTTGTGAACTTCAGTATGTCGTGTCCTAGTACTGACGAGGAGCGAGAGATGCCATTTGAGGAGGTGCCGTTAGTAACTAGTGAGGAGGATGCTAGACTTTTTGTGAGTAAGCGGTACCACGTGACGGAGGAGAGGCTGACTGGGGTGAATGTTTATGGCTTGCACCTGATAGCCAAGGTTTTGGGTCTATCCAATGTAGGAGGGATGTCCAAGGGGGAGCTGATTTCCTGGGTGTTGCGTGGGCGACATGGGGTTTCGGAGGAGAGGGCGTTTGGGGGGGTTCCTCCCCAGATCCCCTCTCACTTGACTCCCACAGTGCCGTCCACTCAGTTGCCGGAGGTTAGCACTCTCCCACAGAGGGATGAGAATTGGAAGATTGGAGTGCCCTCGGGCGGTGCGTATGGTGGTTCCCCAGTTCTTGCCCCCCCTCCTTCAGTAGTGGCAGCTCCCTCTTCCTGCCTGTCTCCAGATATGATATTTAGACTTGAGCTTGCTAAAATTGAGTCTAGGAAGTATGAGATTGAGGTTGAGTCTAGGAAGCAGGAGAAGGAGATTGAGGCTGAGTCTAGGAAGCAGGAGAATGAGACTAGGAGGCAGGAGAATGAGACTAGGAAGCAGGAGATTGAGGCTGAGACCAGGAGGCATGAGGCTGAGGTTAGGAGGCACGAGGCTGAGCTTAGGTACGACTCAGAGAAATATTGTGCTCAAATAGATTTAGATAAGACTCGTGCAGAGTCGACAGGGATTCGGATGGGCCGTGAGGGCCAAGTAAGAGAACAGTCCTTGTCCCACTTAGTCAAGTTGGTGCCGGCATTTAGTGAAACTGAAGTCACAGAATTTTTTAATCGTTTTGAGAAGAAGTGTAGGGAGCATAATTGGCCTGAAGAGAAGTGGGCAGCTCTGGTCTCCTCAAGACTTACGGGTAAGGGTCTGAAGGCTTATGATGCACTGCCTTTAGAGTCTTGCATTGACTACCCAGAATTGAAGAGAGCTGTCCTACGGGCATACGAGTTGCAACCAGAAACATATCGATTGAAGTTTCGGGGTGTTACAAAGACTAGGGAGGCGACCTTTCTTGAACATGCCCGGGACTTAAAAGATGCACTTACAAACTGGACACGTTCTGAGAAAGCTGAGACGGCCGAACAGTTGACTGAGCTGTTTCTGCTCGAGCAGTTTTATAAGTGTACTGGTGCAGATATGACTTTAACTATTAAAGAAAAGAACCCTAAAACTCTACAGGAGGCAGCTGAGATGGCTGACCTCCGGCTATCACTAATTCGTGGGTGCGGGTCTGCCCAGCGTAGTGAGGCAGGTAACAAGGGGCGTGACGCCCCACCCCCCCGAGTTAGTGATATACATTATGCAAACAAGTACAAGAGCTATGATACCAAGACTGACCACAAGACTAGCACCGTCCCATTTAAGAAGGGGCCGGGCCCTTCCCAGTACCAAGGGAAGCCCAGAGGGGAGTTGGAGTGTTATCATTGTCATGAAAAGGGGCACTTTGCAAGAGTCTGTCCTAGCAAACCACCTACAGCAGCTGTGTCTTTGGCCTGCAACATTGGTGTGTCTCCGAAGTTTTCTGAGTTTGCCCGGGGCAGTTCGTCAGAGGCTGAGGCACAGCCAATGCAGAAGCACCTGGGAGGCTCGAACCCTGCTCAGGATGTTTTTTGCGACCATAGAGGACGGGGTTGCGTGATGTGGGCGGGGCGCAAGCATGGAGTAGAGGTCTTGCGTGATACAGGTGCTTCCCAGACTCTGATGAATAACTTGACTGGCTACCCTATAAATGCGGCTCGGGTGGTAGTGGTGCAGGGTATTAATGCAACTCGGTCATACCCGCTGGTGCGGTTGGAGTTGGAGGTGGATGGTGTGGCACGTGAATTGGATGTCGGGATTGTGGAGAAACTGCCAGTGGAGGGCGTCGACCTTCTTCTCGGCAACGACTTTGCAATGCCCGCTTCTGAGGTTCTACCCTTAGTCGTTGCCGAGAGGACGGCCGACGTGAGTAGGGAAGAGCAAGAGTGTGTCGAGCGGTGCCAGGCACAACCCATGGCGTGTGCTGTCACCCGAGCTCGGGCAGCTAAAGTGTCACAGCCTAGTCCTCCGTCTTCAGACCAGCAGAGGAACGATCAACAGGAGGAGGCTAAAGCTGGAGTTGGTTTTAAGAGTTTTGACTCGGCGGCTCTCCTGGGTGATTCAGTATTGGCCCCTATGTTAGAGTCTGGAGAGGCCCCAGGACCTGTCACAGCTAGTGAGGAGGTAGGGCAGGAAGAGACTCCGAGGCAGCAACGTTACACACGGAGAGAAAAAAGGGTTGCTCAGTTTGATATTGGGGGAGGACTTGGGTTGCTTCGGAAGCATCTAGACAGGTTGGTTCCCTCAGATATTTGTAAACTGCAGGTGGAGGATCCGGAAGTTCAGAAGTGTGGTAATGGTGCTGTCGAGATTAAACACGAGGACGGGGAAGCATGTCATGTGAACCTGTTGGAGGAGTTTGTGAGGCAACCACCTGAGCATCCTGCTGTCCCTGCGTTGGTCTGCCGCGGCCAAGGTGGAGAAGGAGGGGGGGGTAGTAGGGCACAGGTGGAGAAGAGAAGGGATTGTTATGTCTCGGCGGAGCCGTGGGCGGGGGACACGAGTCTGGTGGCTGTGGAAGCGCTAGAGCACCTGCCTGAGCAGCAGTGTGCAGCACTCAGTGTGCAAACGTTATAGACTGCAGCACCGTTGATTCATTTAAATTCCGCCTAGACAAATATCTCGCATCAAACCCGCGACTGACTGCGTTTGTAAATGAATAACTTTATCCTCCCCTCAGTTACTAACCCATATGTCCCCTACTAACTTCCTAGTCCTGCCACGTTAGTGGCAGGGCAGTAGTTCCCTTTCCAATGTTCCCTTACCCACTCTAAACCACTGTTTGGACACTTGATCCTCAGTGTTTTGGAGGACAAGCAGCCTAGAAGGGTCACTAGATCTGTTGTTGCTTGATTTCCTTTGTACTCCTTTGTACTCCTTTGTACTCCTTTGTACACTCCAGCACCAGCTCGGTTCATACCCCACTGGTTGTGCCGAGCCCCTGAGTCTCACAACTCGGGCGGTGCAAGATGTTCCACGGGCAGGTCACGTGACTGTTGAAAGACCGTTAGCCTCGTTGTTTCGGTGGTTTAAGGTGGGCGACGAGGCTTTGGCATGGTTGCCAGGTCAGGGTCGACCCATGGCTGCCAAGGGTGGTGGTCAAAAGGAGGACATTGAGCAGATTGGTAAGGTCGGCTGTGGTATCGCAGTGCCCGGTCGTCGCATAGCCTCCCAATGCTGCTCTAGTCTAATGCAACAGCCCTACCATAGACCGACTGTATCTGGCCATGTCGCTGAAAGCGGTGATGCTGCGCAGGCAGATGTCGTCACAAGGAATGCGGGGGTGCGCATGTACGGTATCGGCGGGGAAGCCTTAGCAATAATGAACTGTGGGAGTGACTGCACGGGTGGTACTGATTGTCCCTCTCATGACCTGGCTGTTCTAGGGACGAAGGTGGAGAAGGAGGGAGACTACAGGTTAGAAGCTGCGGTCTCGGCTGGGTTGTGGGAGGGCACTAGGCATGTTGTTCGTGGAGACAGTGCAAGGCAGTTATTTACTAGGCTATGGCAGTACTTTCGCATGTTTGTTGCTTCTCCAGGCCTGATGTACGGGGTAGAATCCGACATGCAGGCTGGAGATAGTGCAAGGCTCAGTTTAATTCCCTACCGTATAAATCCTGCTCGACAGCCTGTGGTGCAAGCAGAGCTGGATTACGTGTGGACGAAGGGTCTGAGGGATAAGGAATGTCGTGAGTGGTCGTTGCTTGTAACTTTGTCCGAGCGTGCTAAAGAGGTATGTGGTTTTGTTGTGAACGGGAGTGCCTACCAGTGCAATGTTATGCCTGACGGACTTAAGAATGCACCAGCAACGTTTCAGAACCTGATGAATGAAAGTGAAAAGGACGATGATGCGCTGGGGCATTTCGAGGTCTATGTTCCAGCCTATGGTCCGGTTGTTGTAGTTTACCCAGATCATCACCCTCTCAAGATCTTGGACCAGTTTCACAATCGGAGTATGAGGCTGACCAGGTGGTCACTAAGGTTATTGGTATATAACCTGGACATACGCCATATTGCCGGTTGTGACAACGTGGTTGCAGATGGTCGTTCAAGGGTATATGATCCTGGGTAGATTGACACACGGGTAGCCTCCTGCTTTAGTTTGAATAGTATTTTGCGCTTGGTGCTTGTTGGCTCGCGGTTGTAGCCCAGCGTATTGGGTCGTAAAGCAGGATTGTTGAGCGTTTGGTATAGAAGAAAATAGGCTGCCCTTATAGTGCAGCCGGAAAAAAACATATTAAAATATAAAAATCATATAAAAACTCTTTCTTTTTGATATAGATAATTGTATAAGTTTGTCATAGCCTATAGAGTTTGAGTAGTCCACGAACTATCAAACGGCTGAGCTGCTGTAAGCTCGCTCTGGGAGCATGATATTATGTCTTTTACTATTGTTGGGAGGAGTTATGAAATGTGAATTTTTTTTTTATAAGATGTGTTTTAGTGATAAACTCAGCGTTGTTTTAGTGCCATGCGGTCGCTGGGTGTGAGGGGTTTGATGGGGTTCTGTATATCAGATTTTAGCTCAGGGTTGAGCAAGTAAAATCTTGGGGGAGGTGTGACGCATGTCGAGTATGAGCATGCTGTACAGAACGCCCAGTCAGGCCCCACTCTCGCTAGGATCGTCAGGGCAGGAACTTTGGCTGTAGTCTGTGTAGAGTTTCCTAACTTAGTTTATGTGAGCCGTTGTACTATAAGTATTATAAATATGTATTTTGTTTTCATCTAAGTCAACGAGTTCTATTTTATATCATTAGTTATAAGTATTGTGTGTGGGACTTATATGTAATGATGAGGAGAAGAGAGAGAGTTATGTAACGACGGCCCGTGAGCGCGCCACGAGGTAGGTAGGCCTCCCTCCCTCCTCCCTCCTCCCTCTCAGCGCGTGGGAAATCCTTTGTCGATCCCAGATTGAGAGAGAATATTACGTAACGATTGCTAGTGGGCGGTCCTTAGTAGTTGGCGATATGCTCACTAGAGGGCCGAGTATAAAAAGGAGAGGTCCTCGCCACAATTCTTTAGAACTCATCAGGCAGAGCGACTTCTCATATCCCTTGCAACTATCCATATTCTTCCGACTGATGTGAACTTTCTCTACTCTCTGAACAGCCTATCTTCTTCTCTTCTCGTCCCTTTTTAACCAATGACCCCTTTGGTGCAGATTTAGTCAGCCAAAGTATTATCGCTTGAGTTCTCACGAGATAAGTGCCTGTTAGATAGCCTATTTTTGGAAGGGTTAACTAGAATAGGATTGATTGATGTTTGTTGCACTCGTATATGCATTTCCCTGTGTGCGATTATTCATGTTCCTGTTTTCTGCTAGTTTAGGCAATGCTAGACTGGGATAGGGTTTCTGAGTTGTGATTTCCTATGAGTACTAGGTTGCGGTTGAACCAGTACAATTGCAACGGAGACGTGGAACGCCTAGGTGGTCTTTCTGACTGTGTACCGTGGGAGTTTAGCACTGTGTTGCGAGTGAGGGCTTTTGCCTCTGCCACCCAACACTGTGCTATCTCATTTGCTTGACTTTGAGAGGATCGCCAGGAGAGAACCAGATACTAGTGATCTGGATCTCTCAAGAGAGCATCCCGTCAATTAACGTAATTTGGCCGCACAGTCTTAAGGACCTCGCTAGGCTACGAGCCGCTTGCTCAGCCATTGTCTCTTAACCTTATGTATCCCAGCTAGACTTTGCTCGACCAGCAGATACAGCATAGTATTGAAGCTTCTCCTTATGTATGTTATTGTTTATGCACTATTGATTTCATGTGTGGCACGCTTAGCTACTTCAGAGATTAGTGGCCCACGAGCACAATCTTAGTAGGCTATTGCCAGTGCATTGTCGGAGTACTTCTTCTTAATGTTTGCCATATCCTATTGCTCATTCTTATAATTCTTCTTATGTCAATTTAAAGCCTTTAATTACCAGTGAGTTATTCATTAAATTGCTGTTCAAAATCCGATACTTACTTCTTATGAGTATTCGAGAAGCATCTAACTTATCAGAAGATTCCTTGCTTGATGCTCGAGGACTATTGTTTAACGTAACGTAATAGTGCCTATCCGAAGTAGAGGGTGGAGGACTTCTTAAGTTCTTAGTTCAAGGGTGGATTACTTCGGCTTCGGCCAACACTATTCTTTAGTGTTGTAGTACTTTCTTCTTTGTTTGATTGTTGACCAGACTAGATAACTCCCGTCTTGTTATTAGTCTGTTGTGTGAAACGCTAGTACCGAGTTCTTGTATACCCCGTTATAGCAGATAGAACTCTGGAGGGTAGTGGCGTTTTTTGTTCGGCTGGCAGTACTCTGGGGTTGGGATCGTGTGTTTCCGTTGTGGCAGCGAGCCATACTCGAGTCCTGTGTAAGAGCCCTAGTGTACCCGAGTGCCCGGTCGTAACACTATGACTTAAATTGCTTCAAACTCCGTGTGTCCAGGCATTTTGGCTCGAACGTCCCTTGATTTTGGCCCTGTCACTCTTTCAACTATGGGGAGGCACTCGCTATAGGCAGTTATGCCTTTTGCCTCCCTCAATCACATAGAAAAAAAAAAAAAAAAAAAAAAAAAAAAAAAACATATAATTTGTTTATCATCCTCACAATTCAATAGAGTTTCAACAATGTTTCCGTATAGCCTACAAACACAGTTCTAGTTCTTAGAGTTTTGTAATAGTAGGTTCGTGCTCGCCAATCAATTCAGATGATACCACTGGGAAAGAAAAAAAAAACATTAATAAGCAAAATAGTAGGCAAATAAGAAACTGCGATTATAACAATGAAATTGGGCGATATGATAACACCATGATGGATTGCGAGAAACAACTTATAAATATGTTGGTGGGCAACATTTAGATAAAAATAAACTTGACAATACTATTAACACGAAAATATATCAGCTACAACAAATCATATTCAAAGTTTTTTAATTCCAATCTGTAGACTTATACAAATCAAAGAGAGGTACAGATAATGGGACATAGATACATCTGAGATAAACAAATTTAGTGATAGAGAGACGTGTATACATATTAGTAGATAAGTTGATGGGAAAAACAAAATGGAGAGTTGTGGTAGATGATACAGCAAAGCGACAGTCAACTATTGAGTCACAATACACTACCAAATTGAAGGATGAGAATACACGCAGACACATACACACACACACACACACATACGCGTGCGCACATACACACTCAAATACACGTACACACACACATACACGCACACAGATACACTTACACATACACAACCATAAACACAATCCTATAATATGTTTCTTGGACAACTGCCACACTTTACGATCCAGCCTAGTTAACATTTAGCTTAAATAGAACCATAATATGAACAGCATCTGTGCTCGGTCTCAAACAGTTCCTCATTACCTTTGTTCAGAGTACATGGACATTAAAATTATGAAAACATGAACAACTGCATTAAAATAATGGGGCAGGAGGGTTTCTATGTCCTTATTATATATAAACTTCACTTAGAGGATAGATCTCTTGACTGTACAGTGTATACCACCTCCTTTACGTAGGGCACGTGGTACCCGTCTTGCAACTCAATCCGACCCCTACTCTGTGCAACTCTCCAACCCAAGAGTGAAACGTTACTCTCAAACTTTCTTCTACTCAACAGCTCAGCTCTGGAACTCTCCCAGAATCAGTCTTTACCTCTTCCTATGACTTAAATTGCTTCAAACTCTGTGTGTCCAAGCATTTTGGCTCGAACGTCACTCTTTCAACTATGGGGGAGGCACGCGCTATAGGCAGTTCTGCCTTTGCCTCCATCAATCACATAGAAAACAAATATATATTCGGCGAGTAACCTGGGTCCCAGGTCACTGGAAATGCCTCACACTGTGCTAAATGACGAAACTAGGGCAGACCCTGAGTTTCGTGAAAACTCAACCAGAAGACCATATCAACCAGAGTAAATCAACCAGACACAGTTCCCACCACAGTATTTAGTGACAGTATTTAGTGCGCTCAGAGGTTTATATATTGCTTTTAAGTGAACATATATGAATTGGACCTTTAGTAGTAAGAATTTGAGTGGGTAAGACGGCCATTTATTGCCACTACTATTGTGAGACAATGTGCATTAATCTGTTAGGGTGGTTACATACAGCTAACTCTTTACATAATTTGTCCCAACTGCAACTGCAACTGCTAATATAGTCTGAGCATGTATGGACACTCATCACTTTGACTACGAGTAGTCTTGTCGTAATGTTAACTAATGTTTTAGGGCTAGTCAGAACGATACAACAATTTATGTATTAAAGGGGTTCTTTAATGTAACTATATTTTCTATATTTGTTTTCTATTTTCCAGAGGCCGCTGATTCTGTGTTTATGGTTGTCCCTCCTGGTGGCCACCTGCCTCGCCGGGAACTACGGTGGGGGAGGTGGGGGTAGAGGAGGGGGAGGGGGTGGACACGGGGGTGGTGGAGGAGGAAGATATGGGGGCGGTGGTGGTGGAAGAAGTGGTGGTGATGGAGGAGGAGGCTACGGCGGCGGAGGTGGCGGTGGAGGCAGTAGTGGAGGTGGTGGTGGATATGGTGGCTCTTCTGGTGGTAGTGGTGGATATGGTGGATCTTCTGGTGGTGGTAGTGGCGGCCGCGGAGGTGGTGGTGGTGGTGGTTATGGCAGCTCCTCTGGTGGTGGTGGTGGTGGTTATGGCGGCTCCTCTGGTGGTGGTGGTGGGTATGGTGGATCTTCTGGTGGTGGTGGTGGTGGTGGTGGTGGCAGCCGCGGAGGTGGTGGTGGAGGCGGTTATGGCGGTTCCTCTGGTGGTGGTGGATATGGTGGATCTTCTGGTGGAAGTAGTAGCGGTCATGGAGGTAGCGGCGGAGGTGGTTATGGCGGTTCCTCCGGTGGTGGAGGAGGCTATGGTGGATCCTCTGGTGGTGGAGGAGGCTATGGTGGATCCTCCGGTGGTGGTGCAGGCCGTGGTGGTGGAGGCGGTTATGGCGGCTCCTCTGGTGGTGGTGGGTATGGTGGATCCTCAGGTGGTGGTGGTTATGGTGGATCCTCCGGTGGTGGAGGAAGCTATGGTGGATCCTCTGGTGGTGGTGGAGGCTATGGTGGATCCTCCGGTGGTGGTGGAGGATATGGTGGATCTTCTGGTGGTGGTGGAGGCCGTGGTGGTGGAGGTGGAGGTGGCGGTGGAGGATATGGTGGATCTTCTGGTGGTGGTGGCAGTGGTGGTGGCGGTGGCAGCAGTGGTGGTTTTGGCGGTTCATCTGGCGGAGGTGGCGGATATAGTGGCGGAGGTGGACGAGGAGGTGGTGGAGGTGGCGGCGGCGGTCGTGGTGGTGGTCGTGGTGGAGGGTATGGTGGATCCTCTGGCGGTGGAGGCTATGGAAAATAAGAATCCTTTATTGGGATACTTTAATCTGGCATCAAATATGTATATATAACGAATAATAAAACCGAATCTATTTACAGTATATAAAATTTTCCTTTCCTTCCCTTCACAGAATACTCAATGTATATATTAGCCAGCAGGCCAGTCTAGAGGAGAGTGTCTATACCTACTACCCAGAAGTCTCGCATTCACGACTGCTCAAGCGTGCAGTTGTTTTTTCACTAACCTTGGTTAGTACCGTCACCCTTGAGCAAATAGAGGGGTAATGGTCTCTGTTGGCTGCTTCAGCGCTACTGAATGTCGAAGCAGAATCTAGAGAACAAATGTAGTTTTATTTAATACCGCTGATTATTATTATTATTAGTGTTATTATTAGTATTAGTATTATTATTATTATTATTATTTGTATTATTAGTATCATTATTATCATAATAAATATACTGTAGAACAGCGAAAACGTTGAGCAAAGGTAGGTTGAGGATATTGTTTTAATAGGTACACAGGTGGCACTCCTGACTTAGAAATATTCAAGTTGACCACATCGTATATTGCAAAACAATGAATGACATACTTTTAATACTACTTTATATGTTTTTTTAAGTGTATGAAAGAGACAAAAGGCAGGTTGTATGTAACGACTGTCTTCCCCAAAGCCAAAAGAGTAACAGGGCCCAATTCAAGGAACGTTGAGGTAAAAATGCCTGGACACACAAAGTTTAAAGCAGTTAAAGTCGTAGGATAAAGGAAAGATTGGTTGAGAGAGAGAGAGAGAGAGAGAGAGTTCACTTGTTGAGTAGAAGAAAGACTGAAGAAATGTGCCAACTCTTGGGTTGGAGAACTGGACAGAAGAGGAGTGGGACTGTGTTGAAAACAGGTGCCTTGCACTCGCCGTAGTAAAATAATAGCAAACTAGTGAAAAGTGATACGAATCTTCAACTACTTTCTTCTGTTCTATCTGTCTTGATTAGGACTAGGTGCTTATGCACTTACTTTGCCTTCTTAACGCGGGATCTATGGAGAGTGAAAAACCCATTAACTATATTCTTGACGTTTCACCCATCAAGATAAAGACCCGAGCTTGTGCTTCGATGCCTCTCGCACCAGAAAGATGGTGCAATTAGAAAATCTGCAGTAAAGAGATGGCCAACTTCATCCTTTCAAGCCATTTTGGAACTGCAACGATCAAACTATGGAGTGATATATTATAATTGACCATGTATACCAGGAAGACCAAAATATAAATTGATCAGGTATTAGTGTTGCCGAACATTTGTTATAGGCTAGTTTTTTTTTTTTTTTTTTTTTTTTTTTTTTTTTGAGACAATGAACGGAGGAAGGAAAAACAGATAAAACAAAAAGGTCCATGTGCCTAAAGGCATCCTCCATTCATAAAATGTTTGTAACAACTGGATTTAAACTTTTGTAGATTGTAAGTTTGTGGAAAGCAACTCGAGGGAAGTGAATTCCAAAGAGTAGTAGTTCTAGGGATAAATGAATTTTGATAAGCAGAAGTTCTGCATTGTGGAGGTGAAAGTGTATATTCATGGGCGCTCTCAGCTGCGCTAGTTCTACGGGGAAAGATGTGGAGAGGCGGCACAATTGAAGCAAGTTCCTCGGAACAATTGCTGTGAAAATATCTGTAGAATAATGCAAGGGATGCAACGTTGTTTCTTCGTATGGATAATGTAGGAAGGTCCTGTGTGATTGCAGGGTTATTGATTAATCTAATAGCTTTATTTTGAATTTTGTCCAACTGCCTCAATGCAACCACTCCACTTCCACTCCACAGAGGTGAACAGTAATCCATCTGAGAACGCACATGACTTTTATATAATATATTATATGGAGATATATGGATGTAATCAGAGGTCAATGACACCCATGGCACCAAAATGGCTGAGGTTGGCTGATATCTGTTACTATAGGGTCTGTAGTGCTACAAGCCTCTCGTGGCATCATAGTGTCATAAACATGGCGGCCAGTGGCATACATAGCGAAATAAATATATAACGAGCCAATAGACACTGATGCCAATTGTTTGGTTGTTTATACTTTTAGGAATGCTCTTACAGAACTAGTCTATTGACAATAACAAGGATAGCTTTTATGGCATGTCAGTAGGATTATGATGAAATACTGAACTGTTGGAAGTCACCCAACAGTATCTCTGTGGAGATTCTGGAAGTCTACGCACACAATTTAGTACAATTGCCAATCCCGTGGTGTTAACACCTATCCACATCTTCGTGTTTAATATGCAATATTATACAGTTTCGTTAAAGGAAGTAATATTAATAAACAATAATGATAATAATATAATAAATATTGATCATCAAAATGGAGTTATAATTAAGTGAAAGAACAAAGTAACACAGTTATGCGTTTTGAGGAATTGAATATTTGCCTTAACAAAACTGAGATTAAGAGCAGACTTAATTCAAGATCATGAAAGGCATCGACAATATGAAGTGTAGTAAGTACTTTACAATCGACCAGGCAATTTACACAAGGGGAAATGGTTACAAAATCATTGGTAAATCATTTAACTCGCATGAATATTATGAAGAACTTCTTGAATTGAGTTGTCCATCTGTGGAATAGGCTTACACAAGATGTTATAGACTGCCCCGTTGATTCTTTTAAAGTTCGCAAAGACAAGAACCTTGCCCGAAACCCACGGATGACTGCATTTGTAGGTGAATAAATGTTTTCCTTAGTACTGTATTGTTCTGTTATTAACCTATTTGAATTCACACTTATCATATCCTCTCTGAGAAACTGTCGGGAGCTTAAAACAAGTAACCTCGAGGGGTCGCACGACCTGTTGCTTTATTTAATTTGTACTCCTTTGTACAAAGTGTTCATTGAGACTTCATATAAACTGAGAATGCAAGCCTCACAATGAATAACTTGAATATATCCTATATTTCTTAATCCCAGATATTCCTGAAATAATACCCCCAAACAAAGCAAGAAGTAGCAATGAATTATTAGCAGACCACATCTCACAGTTAAACCATCGTCCTCTGTGGCCGCGAAAGTCGACAATCGGTTAACCCCTTGAGGAGTTTGACGCATTTTAGAAGTTAATGCAAATTCAGCGGAGAATAACTAAGAGAGCGTACGAGAGTGAAGTGGAGGGACAGAAAGGTATATGTAGACCGAGAGAAGTGGAAGGATGAAGTTAAGAAGTATATGCGTGAAAGCGGTCTTAGATGGGAGGAGGGGCGTCGACTGACTGGGGACAGAGGTGCATAGGGACGATTCATTCGTGGCCATACCTTTGGGGACCATGACATCTGGCAATAGATAGATAAATTTAGAAGTATTCTGGTTATCATTAGACGATTTTGTTCTGTTTAGGAAGATATATGGGAGTTAAAGGGTAATTTAGATTAGTTTCTATTCCTACGATGCCTAAATGTCCATTCTAAGCTGATAACATAGATTCTGATAACTGCCCAAAAACAAAGAAATTAGTTCTCAAATAATGACGGGGTTAGCCAACATTTTCTGCAGTTGTATGCCCTGACAATGGTAAACAAAAGTAAAAGATGTACTTTCTACCCTCTCTGGGCTTAACACTAATAAGGCGTACGGTCCGGACGGTGTTCCTCCTGTTGTTCTCAAAAACTGTGCTTCCGTGCTGACTCCCTGCCTAGGCAAACTCTTTCGTCTCTGTCTATCCTCTAACGTCTTCCCTTCATGCTGAAAGTTTGCTCACATTCAACCTGTCCTAAAGAAGGGTGACCGCTCTCAACCCTCCAACTATCGTCCAATTGCTCTCATCTCTTGTCTTTCTAAAGTTTTTGAAACTATTCTTGCTTCCAAACTTCTTAAGCATTTCTCTTCTCATAATCTGCTCTCAGATCGCCAGTATGGCTTCCTTAAGGGTCGCTCTACTGGTGATCTTCTTTCATTACTAACTCTTGGTCATCCTCCTTTCGGGACTTCGGTGAGACTTTTTCTATTGCACTAGACATATCGAAAGCCTTCGATAGAGTCTGGCATAAATCTTTAATTTCTAAACTACCCTCCTTCGGTTTCTATCCCTCCATCTGTGCCTTTGTCTCTAATTTCCTTTCCGGCCATTCCATAGCCGCGGTTGTGGAGGGCCATTGTTCACTTCCTCACCCTATCAACTCCGGTGTTCCTCAGGGCTCTGTCCTATCTCCTATTCTCTTTCTAATTTTTATAAATTATCTCCTTAACTGTACCTTAATTCCCATCCATTCATACGCAGACGACTCAACCTTACAATACTCCATTAGTTTTTCAGAACGCCTCAGCCAGCAATTCCTCAACGACAAACGTAATGAAGCCATAGAACTCTTAAATTCTGATCTAAATACTATTTCCAATTGGGGCAGAGAAAACCTTGTTAACTTTAATGCTTCCAAAACCCAATTTCTCCATCTATCTACCCGTCAGGATCTCCCAGCGGACTATCCCTTATTCTTCAACAATACAAAAATCAAACCTTCATCTTCTCTCAATATTCTTGGTGTCTCTTTTTCTTCTGCTCTCATTTGGAAGGACCATATTACCAGTCTTGCTAAGGCAGCCTCCCAGAAGCTGGGTGTGCTCAACCGCCTTAGGGGGTTCTTTTCCCCTGCACAGCTTCTTGCTCTGTACAGGGGCATAGTGCGCCCTTGTATTGAGTATTGTTCACATGTGTGGGGAGGTTCCTCTCACACCGCTCTCCTAGACAAAGTTGAAAGGAAGGCCTTTCGTATCATTAACTCCCGTCCACTCACCAACTCTCTGCAATCTCTCTCTCTCCGCCGCAATGTTGCATCTCTCTCGCTATTCTATCGCTACTATAATAATCAGTGTTCCTCAGAGCTATCCCAGTGCATACCACCTCCTTTATGTAGGGCACGTGGTGCCCGTCTTGCAACTCAATCCCACCCCTACTCTGTGCAACTCTCCAACCCGAGTGTGAAACGTTACTCTCAAACTTTCTTCTACTCAACAGCTGAGCTCTGGAACTCTCTCCCAGAATCAGTCTTTCCCTCTTCCAATGACTTAAATTGCTTCAAACTCTGTGTGTCCAGGCATTTTGGCTCGAACGTCCCTTGATTTTGGCCCTGTCACTCTTTCAACTATGGGGGAGGCACTCGCTATAGGCAGTAATGCCTTTTGCCTCCCTCAATCACATAGAAAAAAAAAAAAAAAAAAAAAAAAAAAACGTACCTCAGCTAACAGCGGGCATTGCTAAAATAAATGTAGTAGAGGAGAGCACAACTTTTCAATACATTAATCTTACATTACATACAGTACATTAATTGTGATCTGTTAGGAGGCAGAGGAATTGTACAGTGACTACAGTCACTCATAACAATTCGAGGATCTCTCTCATGTTGTATCATGCAAATATGTTAACGGGAACTGGATTGAATACTGTGTTCATTAATTCAAATAAATTACTCACATAATTCATAGCACATGTGTGTGTGTGTGTGTGTGTGTGTGTGTGTGTGTGTGTGTGTGTGTGTGTGTGTGTACCCTCACTAACTTTCCTGGACCAACAACAATTCTCTCCAAGGTCTGAAGTTGTAACGTGGGTCGCCAATTGGTCAATTGCGATTTTCTGAAACAAAAGAGTTACAGCTCGATACATCGATATTTTGGCAATAGTACCAGCCAACAACGATTTTAATGGGTATATAAATACAAGATGCCAATGTTTGCAAACGTTCTATCCATCACAAACACACCTAAGTTTTGTATTTTTGCTAAGTATCGATGTTTACGTCTCCAACTAACTTCCAGCCTGAAACTGGTCAATTGATTAGAATGTAGTGTAGGGTAATGTCTGTACAGTCACTTATGCAAATTCGTGGACTTCACCTATTTCTAATTATGGAAGTAAAGTTCTGGAAATTAATTTATATCTATTTGTTACTATACATCAACTACAAGACTGTGCACTATTTATTGTGAAGCAAGTTCCATCCAAAATCAATCCAAAAAGTTATGATTGCCTAAAGCAAAACATAGCTTGGTCATGAATTTGTATAAGAGACTGTACTTACACCTTCAGTCACAGGAACCAAATCTTGCTAAAAGGCTAATGTGAGGTCAGCCTTGTAATGATTTATAGCCACCATAAAGGCACTAGAGCGATGATAGTAATCAGGAAACTGGATCCAAAAGCATAACCAACATGAGAGAGAGAGAGAGAGAGAGAGAGAGAGAGAGAGAGAGAGAGAGAGAGAGAGAGAGAGAGAGAGAGAGAGAGAGAGAGAGAGAGAGAGAGCCTGCAATATATGAGAACAAGAAGAGAGGTGAAAACAGAGGGAGAAAGACACTAATGGGCTGATTGGTAGAACAGAAATCACACACATACTACAGACACGTACAGTTGCCCACATATGTTCTGTTCCTTAACGTAATCTTATACATGAAAATATAATGTGCATGATTGACTTACGAGTGTAGTTTTTTATGCAGTGTTTACTCGTCTGATTAGTCAACTGATAATCAAAAGAAACCATACTTGTATTTCATTCATACTAATTTTACTTTCATACATAAAACCACAACGAGGAACAGAACTTATGTGGGCAACAGTGCATACACACAGAGATACATACACACACACATACACATATAAACACACACACAAACACCAAACACATATGCATTGACCTATGGAGGAACATGGAGGGGGTGAGACTGGTGGGCTGACTGGTATAAAAGACTGACACACTCACAGTTCACCATCCAGTCACTTGGGTCTCTCACACTCAACATGGTAAGCTCTAGCATTCGGTAACCAACACTGAATTTACCAAACAGATCTGAGCAAACATTAAATTAATACAAGACAAACTATAACTCTTACGGCTGGATAATATCAGGGTAAACACTTACTACTCCACAATTAAAAGTTTCTCTCAATTTCAACAGCTAAATTATTTCTTAACAATCCTGAGAAAGGCAGTACAATAGGATCTTTGTTAGTATTTAAAGTGGAAGTAAGCAAAATATATTCACAATTCCTAAATAATACATGCTGTACGTGTATATATCCCGACTGTAACTAGCTTGTAATAGTGTGTATAGAACATACTTTAGCGAATAGCTTGCTCATTTAATGACATACCATTACTGTATCAATATTGCTCGATGCTGGAAAAGTTCATAATGACAAATTACGATTATTTAATACTTCACATGACCATATTGGTGTGAACTCGTGTAGCTTTTTACAACATTAACAATATACCATATAATTTGTTACAGTCCTCACAAATCAATAGAGTTTCAGTAGAGTTTCCGTATAACCTACAAACACAGATCTAGCTTTTGAATTTCTGTAATAGTAGGCTCGTGTTCACCAAGTAATTAAAGTTATACCACTGAGGAAAAAAACCGTAAATAAGCTAAATAGTAGCCGAATGAGAAACACTATGATTATAACGATCAAATTGGGCGATATAACACCATGATGCATTGTCAGAAACAGCTTAAAATGAAAATATTTCAGCTACAAAAATTCATATTCAAAGTTACTTAATTCCTATATGTAGGGATCATAGCCTTATAAAAAAATCAAAGAGGTATATATAATGGCACTTAAGATACATCTGAGATAGATAAATATAGTGATAGAGAGACGTATATACATATTAATAGATAAGTAGATTTAGAAACGTTGATAGGGGAAAAACAAAATGGAGAGTTGTGGTAGATGATACAGCAAATTGACACTGTGACCATTAACTATTGAGTCACAATACACTAGCATATTGAAGGTTGAGAACACACATACACGCACACACACACATACACGCGCGCACATACACATACATACACACAAAGTATTATGTTTCTTGGATATATGCTACGCTTTATATGTTAGCTCGGTTAACAATTAACTTAAATAAAGCCTCAATAAGAAGAGCATCTTGTGCTTGGTCTCAAACAGTTCCTGAACAACTGTATTATAACAAGGGGGTAGGAGGGTTCGCGTTGGTCAGGCCCAGGATTTCTATGTCCTGCTGTTTTAAAATATAAACTTCACTTAAATGAAAGATGGGACAGAGTTTCATATTTTGAATGTGCAGAACATATTCGGCTAGTAACCAGGGTCTCAGGTCATTGGAAATGCAGCACACAATTAATAATACAAAAATATACATAAATGAGCAAATAAATACGCCCGTCACCCTTAAACCATTAATTTTGTACTAAGTTCAAGATATAACACTCGTATTCGATGTGCTAAATGTCGAAACTAGGGCAGACCATGAGGATTCTGACAACTCAACCAATAGACCATATCAACCAGACAGTTCGTACCACAGCATTTAGTGACAGTATTTAGTACACTCAGAGGTTTAAATACTGTATTGTTTACAAGTGAACATAGGAATTAAACCTTTTGTAATAATGTTTGGAGTGGGTATACAACCATATATTCTCATTAGTACTGTGCATTGACATGTTAGGGTGGCTAGACACAGCTAATTCTTCACAGCATTTGTCTCAGGTTAATGTATTTGCAACTATATTATATACTGTAGTCTGAGCAGGTATAGAATCTCAACACTTTGATTACGAGTAGTGTTTCCATAACTTTAACTAATGTTTTAAGGCTATTCAGAATCCATACAACAATCGTTGCATTAAAGCGGTTCGTGAATTAAATGTTATGTGTTTTCTATTTTCCAGAGGCCGCTGATTCTGTGTCTATGGTTGTCCCTCCTGGTGGCCACCTGCCTCGCCGGGAACTACGGTGGGGGAGGTGGGGGTAGACACGGAGGTGGTGGTGGAGGTGGAGGAAGATATGGGGGCGGTGGTGGCGGAGGAGGCTACGGCGGCGGAGGTGGCAGTGGTGGAAGAGGAGGTGGAGGATACGGAGGTGGCGGTGGTGGAAGAGGAGGTGGAGGAGGAGGCTATGGTGGAGGAGGTGGTAGCGGAGGCAGTAGTGGTGGTGGTGGTGGATATGGTGGCACTTCTGGTGGTGGTGGTGGTGGTGGCCGCGGAGGTGGTGGTGGAGGCGGTTATGGCGGCTCCTCAGGTGGTGGTGGTGGTGGGTATGGTGGATCTTCTGGTGGAAGTAGTAGCGGTCATGGAGGTAGCGGCGGAGGTGGTTATGGTGGATCCTCTGGTGGTGGTGGTGGTGGGTATGGTGGATCCTCCGGTGGTGGTGGTGGTGGGTATGGTGGATCTTCTGGTGGTGGTGGAGGCTATGGTGGTTCCTCTGGTGGTGGTGGTGGAGGCGGTTATGGTGGCTCCTCTGGTGGTGGTGGTGGGTATGGTGGATCATCAGGTGGTGGTGGCAGTGGTGGTTATGGCGGCTCATCTGGCGGAGGTGGACGTGGTGGCGGCAGCGGTCGTGGTGGTGGAGGGTATGGTGGATCCTCTGGTGGTGGCGGTGGCGGCAGCGGTCGTGGTGGTGGATCCTCCGGTGGTGGAGGGTATGGCAAATAAGAATTCCTTTTGGGGATACTTTAATCAGGCATCAAATATATATTTATAACGAATAATAAAATAAGTTTTTTTAGAGTTTATGCGTGTTTCTTTCCTTCCCGTCATAGTATACTCCATCATATATTAGCCAGCAGGTTGATCTAGTGGAGAGCGTCTTAACTTTACTACCCATGAGTCTTGCATTTGCGCCTCCTCAAGCGTGAAGTTTTTTTTCACTAGACTTGGTTATGTTACGCTGGCCAGCTTGCCAGAATGCACTCGTAATTCGCTAGCGCTAGCCAGGGCAGTGAAATGGGCTACAATAATCGTAGAACGATGTTCTTTCTTTCATAGAGTTCATGTTGTCACAGACAGATCAGTGGTGGTCTTTATTCTTGTCTGTGACACTTGGAAGTATTTTATATCATTGATAGAATATAAGATGCATTGTGTGAAGTTGTAGGGAGAAAAAGAGCGAGCAGCGTGGTGGTAATATGCGCGTGTGTAACTACTGTGTAGTGTATGTACGTGTGCCTCCCTCGCTCGGAGGAGTTTCCCACGCTCGTGATTGGCCGGCGGGCCTGACGCTTCATATGACGCCTGCTCCTCATGACGTAGTCGTCTGTGATTGGGTGCTGCTGCCTTTGTTAGTGCTGGGGGCTCCTGCCCGCGTTTCTCCTGCAGAGCTTGGCACAGCGTGCTTGGTCCTACATGTCCTTTGCAATCTGTCCCCCCATCTAACCCCCTGTACTACTATTTCTCTCTCTGAACTTCTTCTTTTTCATACTTCTCTCTTTATTCAATTACTTATCCCTTCTGGTTCTGCATACGACTTCCATAGTCGGCCAGTCGTATTACCAGCACCAGTTCTCCATATATGTTTGCACTAGCTTTAGGGATTATTAGAGTCATAGTCAAATGGTATCATAGTATTGGGGTGCTCCTAATTATTGAGTTGTTCTTTCCTACTATTTAATGCTAGACAGTGGAAGGTATCTTTGGTCGTTGTCTGAGTTATGTATGTGGCAAGTCAGAGCCTGTACAACATCGACGAAGCTAGGTAGCCTGTGACCCTTGTGCATATTTTTCCTTTGCGAGTGTAGCAGTATACAGGTGAAGGGCTTTTTCCTACTCTTACCTGTATGCTTGCTACCTCAATTTTGTTGACCTTTGTGAAGCGCCAGGGCAAGACCAGATACTAGAGATCTGGACTTACCAAGAGAGCCTCCAATTAGTCACTTAACGTAACATAAGGGAAATCTGTTCAAGGGGAGACAGTAGGCTACGAGCATGCTTGCGCTCTGCCTGGTTTCCTGATACCTTTTATGCCACTGCTAGACTTTATTAGTGAGATAGACAGCATTGTGTTTATTAACTTTCATTGTGTATGCTTTAGGAATTATTCATGCCTTATTTTAGCCTAGGTTGATGCATAGTGCACAACCCAGTTTGGCTGTTACGTTGGCTAAGGAAGTACTGTTTTTGAGTGGTTATTATTAGTGCTGTCACAGAGTTGTTGCACTCCCTTGTTATATATATGTATCCTACTTATTGGTGTATTTAAGATACACGCTTTGGTGTCCTGCCCCTGCAGTATTTCTGTTCTATAGTAACGAGCATCTTAGAGCATCAGACCTTTTCAGAAGATTCCTTATCTGATTGCTGTAGGACTAGACTTTCAGTGTTTTCATAGAGCATTGAAGAGTTTAGTGTTGAGTACAGACTCACACTAAAGTTAACATAAGCATATATTCCTTTATTAAATCTTATGATAGTTTATTCAAGCATTGTTATTACTTAAGAGCATTTTCGTAACGTAAGTACTCGTGTTGTGAGTTGGCTTTGCCGTCACCGGAAAGCCTTTGTAGAAGTGCACTAAAACCCAGTTAATTGATACCCCGTTATCCAGTAGATTAACTCTGGAGGGTTTTAAGTGTTTTGTTCACCGGCGTAATAGTTCGAGGGTTTGGAATTAGTGTACCGTTGTAGTAGATATAACAAATGGCTGTTGTTGCAGATATAGCCTATCATCTAGTCCATTATTAAGTGCCCTTGTTTATTTCGTAGTGCCGGTCGTAACAAATGGCGACCTTAGACCATAGTGAACTGAATATTGCAGTTTTTTTTTTGGAGAAATCTTATTGCCATTTGGGGTTGAATTTATTTCTCGCATTGTTGGCAGTAGACATTGTTTTGAGGATATATAGAACTTGTTGGAGTTATTGGTGACCTAGTATTGCACTCAAGAACATCTTCAAAAATGTTTTGGTGAATAAAGCTATGCGAGAGTTTGGCTACTTTTGTCTTGACTGAGATTTTTTGTTGTTGACTCCATCATGTCACTGGACGGGTCTGAGCATAGTGAGGGCACAGTGCGAGAGGCAGGCGAGGAGGTGGAGAAGGTGGAGTTGTTAAACGGCGTTCGGGTGGTGAACAATGAGGAGGATGCTCGGATTTTTTTGGAGGAGCCTGTGTCAGCGGATCGTGTGTCGGGGCTAGACCGGTACGGACTGCAGTGTGTAGCCACGGTCTTAGGGTTTCCCGGTACTAGCGGTTTGTCGAGAGGTGAGCTGGTTACCTGTGTGCTCGGTGGGGTACATGGGGCTTCGGGTGGAGCGGAAGCTGGGGCACCTTCGGCCCAGCCCCCATTCCACTCGACTCCTATCATGGCGCCCCCTCGGGCTACGGAGCCGGGTACGTTCCCGCAGGCCGATGCCCGCTGGCGGTTGGGTATGCCTCTAGGTGATTCACGGGGTGGGTCCCCAATAATAGCACCCCCTCCTGAGGGTTTGTCTTCCTAGATGTTGTTTCAGCTCGAGCTCGCCAAACTTAAGCAGCAGGAGCGACAGGCTGAGCTTGAGCTCGAGCAGCGGAAGCATGAGGCTGAGCTCGAGCAGCGAAAGCATGAGCAGGGAAAGCATGAGGCTGAGCTCAAGTATAAGTATGAGGCTGAGCTCAAGCAGAGAGAGGCTGAGCTCAAGTTTGAGTCTGAAAGGTGTTGTGCTGATATTGACCTAGAGAAAACTCGTGTAGAGCTGACGAGGAACCGAGCCCAGGGGGTCGAGCCCATGACCAGTCCCTGTCGCATCTACTTAAGTTGGTTCCAGTGTTTGATGAGTTAGGAGTTACAGAATTTTGTCTCCGGTTCGAGAAAAAGTGCCAGGAGCACCAATGGCCCGAGGAGAAGTGGGCAGCCCTTGTTTCTTCACGATTGACGGGGAAAGCACTCAAGGCGTACGATGCTTTGCCCCTAGATTCCTGTGTGAATTACGAGTTGTTGAAAGAGGCTGTCCTGAGGGCATATGAGCTACAGCCAGAGACCTATAGGCTGAAGTTTAGGGCGGTTCCAAAAAGAAAGGAGAGTACTTTCCAGGAACACGCTAGAGAGCTGTCAGATGCATTTGAAAATTGGTTGAGGTCGGAGAAGGCAACTACTTTTGATTCAGTAAAACAACTAGTGTTGCTGGAACAATTTTTTAAATGTACTGGCAGTGACTTGACTCTTAACCTGAAAGAAAAGCGACCAAAAACTCTACAAGAGGCGGGTGAGCTGGCTGACCTCAGGTTATCATTGATTCGTGGGTGCGGGTCTGCACAGAGAGCTGAGGCAGGTAACAAGGGGCGTACCACTCCACCCCCCCCCCCGAATTAATGACACAAATAATTATCCATTCAAGAGTACTGTTGCCAATTATGATCCCAAGTCGAAACCCTTCCCTTTAAAGAAAAGCCAGGGCCCTTACCCACCTCAGGGGAAGTCCAAGAGTGAAGTGGAATGTTTCAAGTGTCATAAGAAGGGGCATATTGCGCGCTCATGTCCGAGCGCACTGCCTACAGCAGAGGTGTCACTAGTGAGCAACATTGGCGTGTTTTTGAGGTCTTCCGCGTTTGCCCGGGGTTAACAGTCGGTTGCGAAGTCATCGCCGGTGCAGAAGCAGCAGGAGGGCTCGTCACCCGTCCGTGATTTTTTTTGTGGTCATAGCGGGCACGGCACTGTGAGGTGGGCTGGTGTGAAGCATAGGCTTGAGTTGTTGCGTGATACGGGCGCTTCCCAGACACTTGTTAAGAATTTCACTGGCAAGCCTATTAACGCGGCTCGGGTTGTGGTGGTTCAAGGCATCAATGCTACGCGGTCTTACCCGCTGGTCAGAGTGGAGCTTGAGGTGGACGGTGTGACACGGGAGTTGGATGTGGGTGTGGTGGAGAAATTGCCAGTTGAGGGGGCCGACCTCCTTCTCGGCAACGACTTTGCGGTGCCCACTTCCGAGGTTCCACCCTTAGTCGTTGCCGAGAGGGCGGCCGACGCGAGTAGGGAGGGGCAAGAGTGGCTTGAGAGGTGTCAGATGCCACAGATGGCTTGTGCTGTCACCAGGTCTTAGTCCGCTCAGGTGTCACAGCCTAGTACCCAAGTTCTAGACCAGCGGAGGAAGGGTCGGAAGGAGAAAGTCAAGGCTGGTCGGGTTGAGAGTTTGGATCCAGCGACACTCCTTGGTGACTCGGTACTTGCACCCATTATGAGGTCCGGAGTGGCCCCAGAGCCTGTCCCCTCTAGTGACATGGTAGGGCGTGATAGCACTCCGCGACAGAAACGTTCCCAGGCGAAGCAGGCAAGGCTTGAGCAGCCTAGTATTGGGGGTGGCCACAAGTTGCTTCAGGAGCACTTAGATAGGTTGGCACCCTCGGATATATGTCGGTTGCAAGCAGAAGATTCTGGGCTTGAGAGTTGTGGGAACGGGGCTATTGAACTCGACGAGGACGGGGATGCAAAGTCGGGAGATTTTTTTCATGTTGGGGGAATCCTGTACCGCCGTTTTTTGGATCCCAGACGTAGTTGGGATGGTGGGGCAAGAGTGGTTGACCAGTTGGTGGTCCCTGAGAAGTGTCGTGATACCCTGTTGCGGTTGGCGCACGATGTTCCATTGGCAGGTCACTTGGGTGTGAGAAAAACGTTGGCTTCGTTATCTAGGTTGTTCTGGTGGCCAGGTATTAAAGCCCAAGTTTCGGACTGGGTGGCGATGTGTGGTACCTGCCAGAGGGTGGGAAAGCCCAATCAGAGCATACCTAAGGCTCCGTTGCACCCAGTGCCTGCTATTGGTCCGCCCTTCAGCAAGGTTATCATCGACATGGTAGGCCCTCTGCCTCCCACTAGTGCAGGTAACAGGTTTTTGCTAACCCTCATGGATGTCTCCACTCGCTACCCTGATGCATACCCTATGAGAAATGGCAAGTCTAAAACTGTTGTGCGAAATTTGCTGTTGTATTGCTCGAGGTACGGGTACCCGCAGGAAATTCAGTCGGACCAAGGGTCGAATTTCATGTCCACACTCTTCAAACAGACCATGCAGCAGCATGGGATCAGTACGGTTGTCTCTTCAGCTTATCACCCAGAGAGTCAAGGGGTGTTGGAAAGATGGCATTCCACTTTGAAAAGCAGGTTGCGGTGCTACTGTTTGGAGAACGGCAAGGATTGGGACCTGGGGCTACCGTACGTTTTGTTGTTTGCGGCAAGAGAGGTACCTGGGGAGAGCCTTGGGTTTAGCCCCAACGAGCTAGTTTTCGGGCATCAGGTTAGAGGTCCTCTGAGCATGGTTAGAGAGATCTGGGAAGGGACTGTGCAGCCATGTTCTCTAATTAAGTATGTCCTCGAGAGTAGAGACAGGATGCTGAAAAGCCTGGAGTTGGCAGGGAGAAATTTGGTAGATAATCAGGCCTTGATGAAGGATCGTTATGACATTAAAGCAAAGCTCTGGGAGTTTGTGGTTGGACAGGAGGTTTTGGTCTTATTGCCCTTAGTAGGCCATCCCCTGTCGGCCAAGTTTGTCGGTCCTTACAAGGTCGTGCGGAAGTTGTCTGACCTAGATTACCTTGTGGCTACTCCGGATAGGCGGAAGAAAAATCAGCTCTGTCATGTGAACCTGTTAAAAGAGTTCGTGAGGCGCCCACCTGAGCAGCCTACTGTCCCTGTGTTGGTCTGCAGCAGCCAAGGTGGAGAAGGAGAGGGGGGCAGTGAGGCACAGGTGGAGGAGAGTTGGGATTGTCATGTCTCGGCGGATCAGTGGGCGGGGAACACGAACCAGGTGGCTGTTGAAGCGCTAGAGCACCTGCCTGAGCAACAGCGTGCAGCGATCCAGCACCTGTTCTGTTCATACCCCTCTGTGTTGGCCGAGCACCCAGGCCTCACAACTCATGCGGTGCATGATGTGGACGTTGGAGACCACCCCACCCTTTAAATCAGTGCCCTATCGTGTACCTCCCATTAAACTTCCGGCTCTCCGAGTGGAGTTAGGCTACATGTTGGAGAGGGGGCTGATAGAAAAAGGGGCGGTTAGGTGGACATCTCCCGTCACGCTGCAGCCTAAACCAGACGGCAAGGTCAGGTTTTGCATTGACTTCAGGCGGTTGAACGGCTTAACTCCCACCAATGCCTACCCTCTTCTCCGCGTAGATGACAGTGTTGACAAGATCGGGTGTGCACGTTACCTCACCAAGGTGGATCTTGTCAAGGGTTACTGGCAGGTGCCGTTGTCTGAGCGGGCGAAGCAGGTGTGCGGGTTTGTGGTGGATGGGAATACTTACCGTTGCAACGTGATGCCGTATGGGCTGAAGAATGCACCTGCAACTTTCCAATGCCTGATGAACGAGTTAGTGGAGGAGATCCCTAACTGCACCGTTTATCTAGATGATGTGATAATTTACGACGATGACTTTGAGAGCCATTGCGAGCACATTGGGGCACTGTTCAGGAAGCTGAGTGAGGCTCATTTGGTGGTCAATCTGGGCAAATGCAATTTTGTTCGGGCAACTGTGCAGTATCTGGGGTTTGTGGTAGGGTTAGGTCAGGTGTGCCCCCCCCCCCCCCCCCCCTTACCAAGATACAGGCTATTAACCAGTTCCCCAGGCCGACCACCAAAAGACAGATCATGAGGTTCTTGGGCATGATTGGGTATTACCGCAGATTCATCCGCGGATACTCCTCGGTGTTGGCTCCTCTGACGCACTTACTTGCAAAGACAAAAAAGTTTGGGTGGGCACCTGAGTGTGAGAAGGCTTTCTCACTGGTGAAGCATCTGTTGTGCACTCACCCCATACTCAGGGCCCCCGACTTTTCAAGACCTTTTCAGCTAGCGACAGATGCTAGCGGCGTAGGGGCTGGTGCCGTCTTGTTGCAGACAGACACAGAAGGTGTGGAACACCCAGTAAGCTTCTTTTCAAGAAAGTTCAACTCAGCACAAAAGAACTATTCAGTAGTAGAGAAGGAGCTTCTGGCTATTGTGCTGGCGCTCAGGCACTTTGAGGTGTATGTTCCCGCTTTTGGCCCAGTCGTGGTGATTTACACTGACCACCACCCTTTGAAGTTTTTTAATCAGTTCCACAACCGGAATATGAGGCTAACTGGATGGTCTTTAATGTTGCAGGAGTATAATCTGGACATTCGCCATATTGCCGGTTGTAACAATGTGATAGCTGACTGTTTGTCCAAGGTGGAGGACCCAGGGTAGATCACCACAGGTGTGTTTGGTGGAGTGGAGAAAAATTAGGCTTGCCCCTGTAGTGCAATGCCGCCAAAAACACTATTAAAAATATAAAAACCTCACATAAAAACTCTTTCTTTTTGATAGTATATAAGTGCAGTATATCACAGCAAGAATCTAAGACACTCTGAGTTGTTGTCTTAGTAGGCTAGGCTTGGTGAAGCTTGCTCGTTGAGCGTGATATAATTATTATGATGCTATTATTTTGGGGAAGTGTTGTGCAGATTTTTTTTTATAATGCAGTGTTTTATGTTTGTGATCGTGCCTTGTTTTCACAACTTGGGAGAGTAGCTGGGTGATGCGGGGTTAGTGAGCATTCTGTCTGGTCAGATGTGGAGTTCACCTGAGGCTGAAACGTCCCACATCTTGGGCGGGGTGTTACGCTGGCCAGCTTGCCAGAATGCACTCGTAACTCGCTAGCGCTCGCCAGGGCAGTGAAATGGGCTACAATAATCGTAGAACGATGTTCTTTCTTTCATAGAGTTCATGTTGTCACAGACAGATCAGTGGTGGTCTTTATTCTTGTCTGTGACACTTGGAAGTATTTTATATCATTGATAGAATATAAGATGCATTGTGTGAAGTTGTAGGGAGAAAGAGAGCGAGCAGCGTGGTGGTAATATGTGCGTGTGTGTGTACGTGTGCCTCCCTCACTCGTGATTGGCCGGCGGGCCTGACGCGTCATATGACGCCTGCTTCTCATGACGTAGTCGTCTGTGATTGGGTGCTGCTGCCTTTGTTAGTGCTGGGGGGCTCCTGTCCGCATTTCTCCTGCAGAGCTTGGCACAGCGTGCTTGGTCCTACATGTCCTTTGCAATCTGTCCCCCCCATCTAACCCCCTGTACTACTATTTCTCTCTCTGAACTTCTTCTTTTTCATACTTCTCTCTTTATTCAATTACTTATCCCTTCTGGTTCTGCATACGACTTCCATAGTCGGCCAGTCGTATTACCAGCACCAGTTCTCCATATATGTTTGCACTAGCTTTAGGGATTATTAGAGTCATAGTCAAATGGTATCATAGTATTGGGGTGCTCCTAATTATTGAGTTGTTCTTTCCTACTATTTAATGCTAGACAGTGGAAGGTATCTTTGGTCGTTGTCTGAGTTATGTATGTGGCAAATCAGAGCCTGTACAACATCGACGAAGCTAGGTAGCCTGTAACCCTTGTGCATATTTTTCCTTTGCGAGTGTAGCAGTATACAGGTGAAGGGCTTTTGCCTACTCTTACCTGTATGCTTGCTACCTCATTTTTGTTGACCTTTGTGGAGCGCCAGGGCAAGACCAGATACTAGAGATCTGGACTTACCAAGAGAGCCTCCAAGTCACTTAACGTAACATAAGGGAAATCTGTTCAAGGGGAGACAGTAGGCTACGAGCATGCTTGCGCTCTGCCTGGTTTCCTGATACCTTTTATGCCACTGCTAGACTTTATTAGTGAGAAAGACAGCATTGTGTTTATTAACTTTCATTGTGTATGCTTTAGGAATTATTCATGCCTTATTTTAGCCTAGGTTGATGCATAGTGCACAACCCAGTTTGGCTGTTACGTTGGCTAAGGCAGTACTGTTTTTGAGTGGTTATTATTAGTGCTGTCACAGAGTTGTTGTACTCCCTTGTTATATATATGTATCCTACTTATTGGTGTATTTAAGATATACGCTATGGTGTCCTGCCCCTGCAGTATTTCTGTTCTATAGTAACGAGCATCATAGAGCATCAGACCTTTTCAGAAGATTCCTTATCTGATTGCTGTAGGACTAGACTTCCAGTGTTTTCATAGAGCATTGAAGAGTTTAGTGTTGATTACAGACTCACACTAAAGTTAACGTAAGCATATATTCCTTTATTAAATCTTATGATAGTTTATTCAAGCATTGCTATTACTTAAGAGCATTTTCGTAACGTAAGTACTCCTGTTGTGAGTTGGCTTTGCCGTCACCGGAAAGCCTTTGTAGAAGTGCACTAAAACCCAGTTAATTGATACCCCGTTATCCAGTAGATTAACTCTGGAGGGTTTTAAGTGTTTTGTTCACCGGCGTAATAGTTCGAGGGTTTGGAATTAGTGTACCGTTGTAGTAGATATAACAAATGGCCGTTGTTGCAGATATAGCCTGTCATCTAGTCCATTATTAAGTGCCCTTGTTTATTTCGTAGTGCCGGTCGTAACAGTTACTATCGTCTTCCTTGAGCAGGGGTATGGGTAATGGTCTTTATTGGCTGTTACAGCTCTACTAAATCTCGGAGCAGAACCTATAGAAAAATTACCATTTATTTAATAACTGAGATTACTCCTATTAATATTATTATTATTTTTATTATTATTATACTGTAGAACAGCGAAAACATTGAACAAGGGTAGGTTGAGGATTTGATGGGTGCAGAGCTGACTTAGAAATATTCAAGATGACTACATAGCATTTTGCATAGAATTAATGGACTACTGTTAATACTATTTGATATATTAGCAGAGAAAAAGTTATACGAATCATAAACAACTTTCTTCTTTTCAATCTATCTTGGTTAGAGCCAGGTGCTTATGAAGTTAATTTGCCTCCTTAACACTGGGTCAGTAGTAAGTGAAAACTCATTAATTATATTTTTCTAAGTTTCACCCATCAAGATAAATACACAAGCGTGTTGATTTGATGTATCTCGCACCAGAACAATTATGCTATTAAAAATGCTGTAGTAAGAGAGATTGACCAACTTCATCCATAGACGCCATTTTGGTGCTGCAATGATCGAACTATGGAGTGATCATTTATATTTCATCAGGTAGAATTTAAATCCAAAGAACAGAATATATACATATTATGTATCAGTTTTGCCGAACATTTGTAATGGGTATGGAGATACATGAATGAAAGCAGAGATCAATGACACCAGTGGCATCAAAATGGCGGAGGTTGGCTGATATCTGTTACTATAGGGTCTGTAGTGCCACAAGCTTCACCTGGCATCATAAAAAGGCAGCCAGTGGCGTACAGTCGCTCATAAACATCTGTGGACCTCACTTATTTTTATTATGAAAGTACTGTATATATCTCTGGAAACGAATTTATGATTATATTTTTCTATACATCAACTACAAAACTATATATACTATTTATTGAAAAGGAAGTTCTATCCAAAAATCAATCCAGACAGTTATAATTGCATAAAGAAAAACATAGGGGGCCCACGAATTTTAATCAGTGACTGTGCATAGCGAAATACATATATAACGAGCCAATAGACACAGGTGCCAATTGTTTAGTTGTTTATGATTTTAGGAATGCTTTTACAGAACTAGGATATTGCCAAGAACAAGGATAGCTTTTATGGCATGTCAGTAGGATTACGATGGAATACTTAAACTGTTGGAAGTCACCCAACAGCATCTCTCCTGGATATTCTAAGGTTGTCTCCCCTAGATAGGTTGCCGACCAAGACTAACGAGACCCATCCATCCAAAAAATATATACTGTATAATTATAAAATAATATAATTATTCTATTGGCAAATTTGACAATGGCAAAATGAAAAGCCGATTGCCAAAGAAGCAAATACTAATATATACTGGTAAGAATATAGTATGGTTTTCTTCACTTAAGAAGAACAAATATATTTGTTTTTAAGTTTAATGATAGGCTACACTGAGCAAGGACTATGAATAATGCTAAAGCATAATTAAGTATTGAAATTGTTAAATAGAGACTAGCCTTACACCAATGACCCAAAGTTAAGGGAACCCACCTCGCTTTTTTTCTCTTTCTCTCCCTCTCTCTTTGGCTTGCAGCCTACTGTTGTAAGACGTTTACCCCCATCGAGGTGCCAATATTTTCCTGACGAGCGGTATCGAGCCAGCATATATATTTTTTGTTTTGACAGCAAGCTAAATTTGTACATTTTTCGATAGAAAAATGTCTCTGGCGAAGCCGGATTTCTCCATAGAATGCTGGCTCGCTATCGCTCGCCAGGAAGAAATCGACACCTGGATGGGGATAAACGTCTTAACACAGTTGGCTGAATGGGGCCGAATGGATACAAGCCAGGGAAATAGAGAAAAGGAGACAAAGGTAAAATAAAGCCGGTGACCCCCCTTAACCCCTCTGTACCGGCGACGTCTTTATAGTTGTAGTCTAGCTATATTGTGACGATTTTGTGCAGTTGAAGAAGGATCTGCGGTAGTAAAAAGGGCTAAGTGAGATAGTTAATTGCTGGAGGCCCTTTTTTTAACCCATTCAGTACCAGTTACTTCCTTTTCATTATATTCTGGCAACTATGGGACGGTTTTATTCAGCTTAGGAAGAATGTCTACCCATTAAAAGATTACAGACTATCTCAATTAATCCATTTAGCTATCATATATCCTTCCTAAGCTTCATAAAATCATCTAAATGCAGCTGAAATAAAAACAAAAAGACGTCGGTGGTACTGTAAGGGTTAACTGAATAAAATCGTCTAATATAATGAAAAAGATGTCACCGGTACTGAATGGATTAAACGGAGAAGCCTTCACATTGCTGCTCTTTGCCGTGCCATGTAGGTTTTGATTGGATTAATACAGGCATGAATAAGGTGGCCTTCCTCTTGGTTTTAATAACCCAGGGTTTTCCTCTATAGAGACCGTATATATGTTCCTCAATCAATCAAAGAATTTGGGCCTATGGAACCATTTCCAAATATGTTTATGTTACTTATTACCGTTAAACAGGAGTTTGAATATCTAATTTCAATATGTGTCTAGCCTTCTCACTTATCCATAACTGCTTTAAGTGTTGGGAAAAGTTCCATGGGGAAAAATAACGAAACAATAATATAGTAAATCTACTCCAGAGATAAGGCAAGAGACACATACAGAGGTAAAATATGTACACAAACCTATAGAAAAATATAAATCTTATTTCATTGGTGAACAAACCTGCCTTGATATATACAGTATATATATACCATGCACCTGGTAGTTTAAGGGGAGATGGGTCGTTTTTCTAGATATCCTTCTCCATCATGTTTTGCCCCATTAGTTTTCAGATTTTAAAACCTTTTGCCTCATTTCTTTCTCAATATTATCACTCAACGAGCGGCCTAGGCGGTATATTTGACCGTGCCGCCCAGCGTTTTTTTTTTACCATAAATGGGGTTGTTCCGTGCTCTTTTTCATGCATAAACAAGAGCCAGAGCGTAATATAAGTATGTATTCCTGAAAGGGCGTAACTTGAGCTTTCCAATGACACCCGAACCATCCTTCTACGATCACTGGTTGTTTTGCAACGATCGTGCAACCGAAGGGCAAAATCGCTACAATACGGTCATTTCGTTACATAATTACGTGTGTAGCGAGTGAGAGAGGGTGGAGTAGTGTGGAGTACATGTCAGTGGGCCCACGACGGTCGTGGCGAGCGGTCATGAGGCAACCTACGCTCCTCCCACAGCTCGGCTCTCTCTCAGAGCCAATATTGCGCCAAAATTGCACACAGACTTAAGTCGGGCCCCGCCACATAGTCCAGGTTTTTAGATACGGACTTAAGTCGGGCCCCGCTAATTAAGGGTTAAGACCTTTCGTGCTATGTAGGTGTCGATTTGTTTTCTGGCGAACGATAGTGAACCTGTAATTTTCGAAGAACCGGCCTAAGGCCGGGACATTTCTACCGAAAAATTTACAAATTAATCTAGAAGGGGAATCAAATGGATGTTTTTTTTAAAGTTTGATGGAAGTCTAGGGAGGAAACTAAAACAACAATAAAAATATACATAAATGAGCAAATAAATAAGCCTATCCCCCTTTAACTGGCAGGCAGCTCAACATTATCCTAGGTTAACTGAAAACCCAACTTAGCCAAGCAACACCTAACATAACTTAAGGGTAACATTTTGTCTGTCAATCTTCATAAAAATGATCAAGCATGCCCGCACATAATGGAAGCCTATTCGCGCTGTTTGCCAGGGCTACCAACTATTCGGAAGAGAGAGAGAGAGAGAGAGAGAGAGAGAGAGAGAGAGAGAGAAGAGAATATATATATATATATATATATATATGGAAGCCTATTCGCGCTGTTTGCCAGGGCTACCAACTATTCGGAAGAGAGAGAGAGAGAGAGAGAGAGAGAGAGAGAGAATATATATATATATATATATATATATATATATATATATATATAAACCTTACCTGCTGAGGTCATCCTTTTTATATATACGGCGTTGTTGTGCAAGGTATTACTATTACTATGTTGTCATGTTGGAAGTGGAGGTTTTCTTTGAGAGACAGTTTAAAAACTTAAGATTGCTGCATATCCTTTTTCATACAGATACATGAAATCCTCCTATGCAAGGCACAATATATACAGTAGAGAGTATCATACAAAATATCTTTCGTAAGATTAACGGGATAAGTAGCATAATATAAACACAAAACCCTAAGCTAAATATAGATGTCAAGTAGCCAGTATACAAGAAAGAAGCAGCAGGAAGTATTCAAAAGGTTAAATATAGAAAGGCAGAATACATCCACTTTAAATTAGCCAGACATGACAAAATAATATACAAAAGCCGAAATCTGATAAATATGCAATCAGCGGTACACTGAAGCCTATCTTCGCTTTTCCCTGGCTTTCATTGGACGGTATTATGAAGCATATGAAGGACCTATAAAATTCGTAGAGTTAATTGAGAGAGTTTTACGCCTTACACTGTATATCTTAAAAATCTTTCGTATACAAAATTATATCGTTGAATCTTAATCTTAGTATGAAAACATTGCCTTCATGTTGACTGAAGCCTCAAAACGGATAATTTTATTATATCCCAGTATATTAAGACCCAATATTCCTCAAACTAATGATACTCTTTACCAAATAAAATATACAAACAATAAAAAAAAAAAAAAAAAAAAGTAGCAACGAGCAATTTGCAAACTTCGTACATGAAATAGCGTTTATTTTACCCGCGGAAAACGACAACCGGTTAACCAGCATTCATTGTGGTTTTATTCCAACAAAAGTAACGAAACATACAGTCAAAGTCAACAGTTCGCTGACAACCATTACAATTTGTATACATCTAAATAAATATACACCTTTCCTTTACTGTCTTTCTTTGTTTTTTTATATTTGAGTGAAGGCGAAAACTTGTATTGTGTGTGTTCACGTCGAAAAAGTGTCGAGTTAATGTCCGCTTCTGTAGACCTCGCCTTAATACTATGATGGGTTTAAGGGGAGATGGGTAGTTTTTCTGGGCCTCCTTCTCCCTCATGTTTAGGCCCATTAGTTTTCAGGTTTTAAGACGTTCGGCCCATTAGTTTGGTGATTTATAGACGTTTCACCCCATTTCTTTGTGAGTGTTAAGACTTTTTGTGTCATTTAGGTGTCGATTTTGTTTCTGGCGAGCGATAGCGAGCCTGTTATATTTCTATCGAAAAATGTACAAATATAACTTAAAGGAGGGTCATGGCAAGGTGTTTTTTTTATATATTAGAAGGGCTATTATACTATAATTTTTATCGTCACCTTTCGATGATCAAAAATGTTCTGGCAAAATTTAGGATGTTTTGCATTAAGTTTCAGAAACTAGACTGATGATAGGCAAATTCGAAGATAGAATCATTTCGAAAGCTCCCTTTATAAGCTGCCAGACCAGTGTTGTTGTTGTTTCTGTGTAGCAAACAGCGGACTACGAACTCATAGCCAGCCCTTCATAACACTTCTGGCAACCTGGTAAGGCTCTCACGCCCTCCGGGAGCCCTCCAAGGTGAAGCTATCCTGTTTTTGGAGTAATCACAAAACCAATGAAGTTGTCAATCAAGAAGCAAGCAACTCCTAACCAGAACCAGGCAAACAGAAGGTTTGGATCACATTGAGGGTTTGTACAAAAGAGGCTGTTTGTTTTGGAGTGCTGACGACCTTAATTAACCCCTACGACCCCAGGGTCGCATGTTATGCGTCGCCTATGTATGTAACCCACAGTATCAGGGACGAAACGGTTGCGTCCACCTTGATAACTCATGTCCTATGGCACCTAGAGAGTTCAAATTTGTATGGGAACTGTTTTAGAATACCGCGGAACAATACCGATGGCAACCCCCCAAGTCCAGCTGTGTGGGTGTGGGTGCACTTGGGAGTGATTTTCCAGTCTTTTGCCTACCCATCACCCCATGTTAATTGTGACTTTCCCCCACCCCCCAGGACCCCCAAATGACCTAGGTGAGCAGTTTTATGTTGTTGTTTTCCATCATTAGTAACCCATCCCATGTGTTTTCAGGAAAAACACAACATTGACAAGTGGCTGGGCCTGGAGTGAGAATAAATGTTGAGGGAAAGAGAAATGGTGTATTAATTAACATCTTTGTTGTCATGCTTGGAGGGAGGTGATGCAGGGAGACGGTTGTAATGGATATATAAAAACAAGTAATACAATTCAGATTCAGCAAACTTTCTATCACTACCTATTTTTCTTCTGTAAAATGTTGATATATACGGCTTCAACTTCTTTATAGCCACAAATCGTTACAGTTAAGATGTAAGGAATTATATCTATGGCAATCTTTTTTCACAGGAAAATACATCTAATGTGAGGTAAGCCTTGTAATTATTGATAGGCATTAAACAGGCACTAGAGCGATGGAAATCAAAAGTAAACGATCTAAGATGACTTGATTCAAATGCATAGTTCAAATGAGAGAGAGAGAGAGAGAGAGAGAGAGAGAGAGAGAGAGAGAGAGAGAGAGAGGAGAGAGAGGAGAGAGAGAGAGAGAGAGAGAGAGAGAGAAGGGGGAGGAGAGGTAAACTATAGGGGAGTAAGAGGGAGAGGGAGGAATATAACTAGAGGGTAGAATGATACAAAAATACATTACATATAATATGCGACACACACAAACTCTTTCTCACACACACACTTACACATAGCAAGGTCATAGGGGAGCAAAAAGAGGAGTAAGAGAGGGAGGGCTGACTGGTATAAAAGACTGACACACTCACAGCTCACCATCCAGTCACTTGGGTCTCTCACACTCAACATGGTAAGATCTATCACTCACAGGCCAACACTGAACTCGCCATACAATCTTAATAATATCTCAAACCTCGCTTTTTTTTATCTTTCTCTCCCTCTCTCTTTGGCTGGCATCCATTCGGCCACATTCAGCCTATTGTTTTAAGACGTTTACCCCCATCCAGGTGTCAACATTTTCCTGGCGAGCGGTAGCGAGCCAGCATATATATACTGTATTTTCGTTTTGAGAGCAAGCTAAATTTGTACATTTTTCGATAGAAAAATGTCTCCGGGGAAGCCGGATTTCTCCCTACAATGCTGGCTCGCTATCGCTCGCCAGGAAGAAATCGACACCTGGATGGGGATAAACGTCTTAAAACAGTTGGCTGAATTGGGCCGAATGGATACAAGCCAGGGAAAGATAGAAAAGGAGAGAAAGATACAACAAAAAACGGTGACCTCCCTTAAGCGGTTCTTGAAGTCAGAAAAGGGCCGGGTAGAGGTCGAGTTCCTTCACTATATTCACTATATTACTTGGTGACTTTATGGAGCTTAGGAAGGACCTCTAGGAATCAAAGGGGTAAAAACTATTTTAGCCCTCCGACTTCCAAAATGTCTTCCTAAGCTGAAACAAATCGTCTAACAATAGCGTCATAGTATACTGAAAGGGTTACACCTTGATCCTCTTTGTGACGACTCCTGCAACATACTACAATATTAACTAGCTATGGTCAGATAGATTATCTAAACTTTGTTTGTTCCTCCTAAGTCAATATATTTTCAGCAATGTTTCCGTATAGCTTTCAGTAACCGTTCTAACTTTAGTACATTTTTAATAATAGCTTAGTATTGGTCACGAAACTCAAATATTGAAGCTCAAAATATAAACTAAACAATAGTCAAATTAGTTAATCTGCAATGATTATACACTAATACAGGTGGGCAGTGTAATAGCTGTATGCTATAATTACGATAAACAACTTATATATTAGTGGGCAACATTAAATATTACAAGCTTGACAAACTTATTAACACGAAAAGTTGTCCACAAACCAAACAACTCTGTATGGATCGACCACTTAAAATATATTAATGAGGGGTACAAATAGTGGAAGCTAGATAATTTGAAACGCCATATATATGTATTGCGATAGACACAAATATTAATATACAGTATACGTAGATAGACTTGGATAGAAATGTTTGCAGAAAAGTTCACAGCAGAAATAGATATTTCTAGTAGATGATATTGCAGAATGACAATGTGACTGTCAACTATTGAGTCACAAAATTCATGAAACTTGAAGGATGAGAACACACACACACACACACACACACACGGCTTTCAAGGTGCAATATGTTGCAGTCTGGCCTGGTTTACATACTTAACCCTCTCAAAATAACATGAAGCATTTCGTAATTTAAATGTCCTATAATTGGAAAATTTTCTGCAGCTTTGGAACGCCCTCTAGTAATCAATGTAAAGTCTATATCAATTAAGCTTCTGATATCCAAAATTACTTCCTACACTAAATAAAATAGTTTGCTTATATAAGTAGAGCCCTCGTACCCTGAAAGGGTTAACACTAAGACTACTAGTATGTTTTATAATTTAACACAACTTTCTACAGCTACCTACAAAACACTCAACATATCACTGTATTAAAGTAACTATTCGAGTTGTTTTTAGTCTTCTTAGTGAATGTTATTTGTTTTCTATTTTCCAGAGGCCGCTGATTCTGTGTCTATGGTTGTCCCTCCTGGTGGCCACCTGCCTCGCCGGGAACTATGGTGGGGGAGGTGGGAGAGGTGGGGGTAGAGGAGGGAGAGGGGGTGGACACGGGGGTGGTGGTGGAGGAAGATATGGAGGCGGTGGAGGAAGAGGAGGCGGAGGTGGTGGAGGAAGAGGTGGAGGAGGCTATGGGGGTAGAGGTGGTGGTGGAAGAGGGGGCGGAGGAGGAGGACGTGGTAGTGGTGGCAGCAGTGGAGGTGGTGGATATGGCGGCTCCTCTGGTGGTGGTGGTGGTAGTGGCTATGGTGGATCTTCAGGTGGATATGGTGGCGGTAGCAACGGTGGTGGCGGTGGCGGCTCATCTGGTGGTGGTGGCGGATACGGTGGTGGCGGCTATGGTGGTGGTGGTGGTGGCAGCAGTGGTGGAGGTGGAGGGTATGGTGGTTCCTCTGGTGGCGGTGGCGGTCGTGGTGGTGGTGGTGGCTATGGTGGTAGCAGTGGCGGTGGTGGCTATGGTGGTGGTGGCAGCAGTGGTGGAGGTGGAGGATATGGTGGCTCCTCTGGTGGTGGTGGAGGTGGAGGATATGGTGGCTCCTCGGGTGGTGGTGGTCGTGGAGGAGGTGGCGGCGGCGGTCGTGGAGGTGGTGGATATGGTGGCGGTGGCGGTCATGGAGGTGGGGGGGTCTTCCGGTGGTAGTGGAGGCTATGGGAAATAAAACATTCAATTTGGGATGCTATGACCTAGCATCAAATATATTAGATTTATAAACGAAAAATAAAACCTTCTCGAAATATGCCTTTTCCTTATATTCTTCCCCCAGACAGCAAGAGTTTAATGGTATTATGAGTAGACTAGGAACACAAATGAGGATAGTAAACGGTTTTGACAGATACAGAGCTTGTGAACATGAACTTTGGTGCGTCTTAAAATTCAAGATGGCAACATTGTATATTGCAAAAAGAATGTATGACTTATAATTGATATTATATAAATATGAATAGTAACACGTACTGCTACTCCTTCTGCTATCACTGTTGAGTGGGGATTGGGTGTCACTATTATCTGACTTAATGCAAACACAATATAAAATAATTAAACAAAATAAAATGTGATTATTATAAACAATGTGGGTACTTTCTTGGATGAGTTTGTTACATTTAGAACAAACACTTCACATCATTATATATCTCTCCAGTGTGTTCAACAATTTGCTGAAGATTAATATTTACTGTATGCAAACTAAGTTGAGTGGATAATCCTTGAATTGGCACGGGTTGTCCTTCTCACAGGGGCTAGGTCCGTTTGGGGGCGTTTCGTGTATGGCCAATTGGCCACCATCAAAAAGTGGAGTAAAGCATCCGCCATCTTGTAATACTGACATTAAAAAACAAAACTTTATGCACATATTCAGCAACAATTCTTTTCAGTGTTGAGGCTTGTTCTGCAGTGTAAATAACAAGTGGCTGCTTTATTTTCCCTTGCTTAATCAAGATGACCGAGGGTATCAGCATCGAAGTAAGAAATACTCTCTTGGTAATTGAACTATACTGTATTAAATAATAAATAGGTATTTAACACGAGTACTGTGGTTATGTTATAGATGGCTTTACCGCTCAGATAGGGATTTTCCCGCTATGTTCACTCAATTTGTGTCGCCCTACTGCTGCATCCATAGCCCTGAGCGTATTGAAACAAGTCACAATGGAAAACTCTTCCTATATTAAGTCTACTCCATTCATTCTTTCCCTAGTCTGACCTTGAAAATCGCTCCAACAGTTTCTTGTTTACAGTGAGCGGCAGGGGCCCGGACCTGATTTCTTTGAATTTCAGCTTCTTACACACCTCCTACTTGGACACAGACCCTCTCAATACTAATGCTTGTAGCAGACTGTTTTTAGTATGGGAGGAAAAGTTAGAAGCTCATGGAAGGATCTGCCAACAAGTGAAACGGCTTTGTGCTCCCAAATCAACATAATATTTACATTGGACGTACCAGTATGTCGCTGGCAGTTAAAGGGTTAAATGCCCATTGATATCATGTTTAATTTTATATATTACTTAGCTGTTATGAATAATGTTAACGCATATAAATAGTTATATTTTATTCAATAAATATCTAACAATATTATTACAAATTGATTATTTGAAGAAATTGGTGTGTGTGTGTGTGTAATAACAATAATAATATAATACTTATTGGTTTATTGTTCACCTGCAGTCCTCAGGCTGAAAATCTATATAGTTGCTTAACATAGTTATAGTTCAATGCTTATTCTACCTTAACTACGAGGTCATATGCGATTTTTAGCGACCGTCAAGTGCCTGAATACCGACCATAGTACTTACGCAGATGCACTGGTAGAACAACTTATAGGCTTACACAAGTTAATAGCTGAGCACCTTGGCTAGGGAGAGACCAC
>JBAKBP010019786.1:0-43941 GCA_037953745.1 Lithodes maja
CTGTAACTGCCCACCCTAACCCCACACCCACACAATCCAAACCTACAGCTCCAGCATCCACACCTGCAGTTGTCCCCGCTCACACCCCCACAACAGCACCTCCCCATCCAAATCCCCCCACTACCACCATCCCCCCTCACCCCATGCCGACCAGTGATCCTCAGCCCACCCCTGTCCAAGTCCCCACCCTCAACAACCAGCAGCAGAACCCTCCCATACCCAAATCTGCACCCCAGCCTCCTACCCAACCCCAGCCGGAGCAGCAAACCTCGACATCCAAGAAGAGTTCCACAGCTAAGGTTAGTGAATTAGGTTTTGAGTCAAATGGTCAATTCCACCCTATATTGTAATTTAGTCTGCCATAAGCTAATCTATCTTAGGCTTACAAGTTTTCCAGTTGTTCTTTGCCAATAGGCATCGTCACAAGTAGTAGTAGTCGTTCCCTAGGCTGCCTGGCCAAATAGCCCCGAGCTCCTAAGGAAGGCCACGGCCGAGACCGGGTTTTCCCACAAAGTTCTCAAGGAGTGTGTGTTGTGTTGGTGTAAGTGACTGTGTGTTATGCAGTCTTCCATAATGTGTTTGATGTGTGTGGTGTTGTGTTACAACCCGGACAGGTGTCCTAGACGGAGTCATCCAGCCTCTTCTGATAACTCAGAAGGGCTGGATGGTGCCCACATCGCAGTCTAACCAGATAGACTCTGTCCTCACGGGACATGGGGTCTGAATACACGAGAAAAGAAGGTTGGATGTGATGGAGATGAGCTGCTTGAGGAGTATGTGTGGAGTGACGCATAGAGACAGATTGAGAAATGAAGAGGTACGTAGGAGAGTGTCACAACAGGAACCCCTATCGGCCAGAATGGAAAGAAGGGTGCTATGCTGGTATGGACATGTTGAACGAATGGGAGATGAAAGGCTTACAAAGAGAAGATATAAGTCAGATACAAGGGGAAATAGATGGAGAGGAAGACCTCGGAGGAGATGGAGAGATGGTGTGAAAAAGCTTTGGAAGATAGAGCGATGACTGAAGAAAAGGAAAGAGAAGTGGTTGTTGTTGTTCCCTAAGCTGCCTGGCCGAACAGCCCCGAGTCCCTGAGAAAGGCCATGGCCACGATCGGGCTTTCCCACAGAGCTCTCATTGAGTGTAGATTGTGTTGTTGGCGTAAGTGGTTGTGTGAAATGCAGTCTTCTATGATGTGTTTAATGGTATGGGGTGCTGTGTTACATCCCGGGCAGGCGTCTACAACGGAGTCATCCAGTCTCTTCTGATAGCTCAGGAGAACTGGATGGTGTCCGCATCTCAGCCTGGCCAGGTGGACTCTGTCCTCGCGAGGAAGGGAGGATTCGGAAGGATGGATTTCGGGAGGTCGTGCATGCAGCTGCGTGTTGTCTGTGAGTGAGTGGATGGATCGGTGAGAGATAGGAGTATGGATGTGCTTCTGGAAGTTGGTTCGGGGTGGGCAGGGAGGGGAGAGGACAATAATTGTGTGTGATACCGTGTGCTGGGTGTTGTTTTGATATTTCTTGGTGTCTGTGGGTGTGTTGCCATGTAGTTTAGTGGGTGGTCTTGGTTCGTGGAGGCTGCTGCCAGGAATTGAGTGCCTCTCATGTCCACATGGTCTTTGACTTTGAGGATTTTGGTTTCTTGATGTAGATGATCTGTGGGTGCAGTAGCTGTGCAGCCTGTAATGATATTCAGGGCTCTGTTTTGAATAGTCTGTAAGGTCTTATGATGTGTTTCAGCTAGGTTAGAAGCCCAGGCTGGGCTTGCGTATTCCATCACTGATCTTATGTATTGTTTATATACTGTGGTGGTAGTTTCTTTGTTGTGTCCAAATTTTGTGTGAGCAAGTGACCTGAGGGCGTTAAGTCTGGGTGTCAGTTTCTTTTTAATGTTTGTGGTGTGCTGTTTGAATGTCATATGAGTATCATATGTTACTCCTAGGATTTTGGGTGTGTGTGTATGTGTTAGGGGTGTGTTGTTTATGGTGAGTTGAGGGATGTATTCGTGTTCTCCTGTCCAACTTGTGAGCAGGGTTGCGGTGGATTTGGCTGGGGCTAGATTAAGTCTGTTTGTAGTGCACCAGCCATGTAGTGTGTTGAGATAGGGTTGAAGGAGATCTGTTGCTCTTTTTGGATCATGGTGTGTGCATGTGAGTGTTATGTCATCTGCATAGGAGGCTAAGTTTATTTGGGGCGTATTGGGTGTAGTTATATCGTGCATGTACAGATTGAAGAGTGCGAGCGATAGGACGGATCCTTGTGGGACTCCGTTTGGAAAGTTTCTGATTTTAGATGACTGACCGGCAAAAGAGAAGTGGTAATGAATATGAATGAATGGAGAATGATTGTGAATAGATGAGTGATTACCCGGTCGTAGGGAGTGGGGTTTGGGTGTCAGTTGGACTAGATAATAGTCCGTCAGGCGCCCGGCGCGGGGAGCTGGTGTATATACTGTATATGGAGGGCCATGCATAAAAGTGATATGGGCGGGCATTGTGGTGTGCTCCGCTGCGTGTCTGCATGCGGAGACCGAAATCTCTCCGTGAGGTCTTCGACCTGGAAGTCTTTTGAAGTCTTTTACTGGGGACCTCAAATGGGCCTTGGTCTCGGGGTCTGCTCCTGGACGACCTAGATTTGTGTGAATTTTTATTTTTATCTTATTTTGTTGCTTCTGTTTGAGCTCTGTCTCGAGTCAGCCACCTCCAGCTATGCGGTATGTGCCTGAATATATACATATATCTACATACATACAAAAATGTAAATGATAGTGATTGGTGACAGTGATAGAACCAAAAATAGACAGGTGTTTAATGTGGTTCCAGTAAATTCTACCCGATAGCACTATCGTTTGTGAGTGTGTATTTCGTACAAGTGTTAATATTTTGTCAATTTGATTTGTTTTTTATATTTAGTTAATTATTATTGATGTCAATTTGAATTTTTTTTTGTATATTTAATTAATTATTATTGTTCAATATGCAGTTTTATGCATATAAAAAAAAACTATAATAATATAACTTAAATTGTAGTTTCTTTTTTCATACAGAATTTACCAGAACGTTCTGAATTTCCCAAATTGACTAATTCCTTAAATTTCATTAATCAATTTTAGGAGTATGGTTGGTTGTTGGAAGGAACATAATAATATAACGAGAGTATGTTAATATATGCGTGACTAGTTTGCTTGGGAAACAAATTCACTTACTCATACAGTGATGTACAACTTATGTGGTGTATTTTATGGTGACCAGTCAACTCAACCAGTAGCTCTCAACCAGTACCAAATCAACCAATACGGTTAGGTTAGGTTAGGTTAGGTTAGTACTATATTTTGGCACTGGTTTGGTTGGTCTGGGTTAATTTGGCACTGGTTGAGAGCTACTGGTTGAAATGGTCTACTGGTTGAGATGACATGGAACCGTATTTTATACCTGTAATATTTTGCTAAATCTTCAATACGTTATTTCTACATAGTGATTTTGATAAGTTCTTATGTCTATATATTGTGCGTTCCTATTTTAATTGGTTTGTTTTGCAAGTTTTACATTTTAATGTTAATGTAAGTCCAGTTAATGTAAGTCCGCAAGTCCAGCGCCTTACACATTATGAATCGAGATAATGTTAATGTATGTGATTTTTCAGGATGGCAACATGAGTGACGCGGCAGCCTGGCCGACCCTGGTAGAAGTCCAGCAAGCCCAGGAGGCCATTCACTTACTACAGGTGGGTTCCCTTATTACACCATTATTTAAGGGGAGGTATTTAGTTTGTTCCCTAAGTTTTCATCAAGCTTAAAATTACACCCCCTAGACCTCCTTTCAAGTAAATTTGTACATTTTTCGGTAGAAAAATGTCCCGGCCGGAGGCCGGTTGCTCTTAAATTACAGGCTCGCTATCGCTCAACAGGAAAAATTTTACACCTTAACCCTTCAAACCCGGTTGGTACACACGTGTACCATTTTTTTTTGGCCCCAGGAACCCGGGTGGTACTACATTGTATCATTGCTTGAAAGCCTGTGAGCTTCGTGTGCGAGGCGTCGGTCCGACGCATGTAAACAACAGCCGGCTGGACCGACGCTCCGCATCTCCGGCCACAAGAAGGAGAGCGTCGCTTGTTCGTGTGTGCCTGTATGTTGTTGTTCAGTATCGAAAAGTGGTGTAAAGTGGCTGGTTTGGCCATAAAGTTATCTCCAATGAAATCATCATCACAGCTCACCCAGTTGACTTAGAGAGCTCTACTTAAGGCCATTTTACAGGTAAATAACACAGCTACGCTTGGGGATGCGCGGGAATGCGGGAAGCAGTCTGATTAACGAATATACGGTAGCCTAGCCTAGACGTTTTTCGGCCAAAACACCCGGATTTCGAGGAATATATAATAAATATATAGCCGGGGCCGGAGGGTTAATAGCACGAAAGGTCTTAAAATTGACAGAAATGGGGCAAAATGTCTTAAAATGTCCAAACTACTAGGGCGAACGTCTTTAAATCACAAAAGCAATGGGGCTAAACATGAGGGAGAAAGGGGTCCAGAAAAAAATCGCTCGAGTGGAAATCTCCCCTTAACCCCTTTGCGTACCAGCGACGCGTGTTACATCATACCCTAGCTTGATTTTGAGGATATTATGCAGCTTAGGCAGGATCTGTGGTAGGTTAACCCGGGAGCTGCGGGGAGACTCTTAAGAGTTCCCCCGGCGGACTGCGGGAAGACTCTTGAGAGTAAGTAAAATAAAAAATCAACTTTTGACATCGAAAAAAAAAAAAAAAAATTTATTTTTATTTTTTTATTTTTTTATTTTTTTTTGGCCCCTGGGCCATGCAAAATCTCAGTCCTCTACCTCCCATCCTTCCCCACTTTCCTCCTCTCCTTCAGTTATCACCTATTTTCCCTATTATTCCCTTATTCTGAGGTATATTTTCGTGCTAACATTAGCGAGTTGCAAGCAGGGTGTTGTCATCACTGATGGCAAGCGAGTGCAAGAGAGAGAGAGAGAGTATCGATCGACTGTGTCTCAGTGGCCTTGGGGGAAATTGGCGGGAAAGCAGTTTGCCTCACCCATACATTATACAACTCGCGGGCTATATCTCCGATTTTGACCATCCAAACGCTGTTTTCACTCGTTTTATTGTTGTTTCAGGTTAATACCTTTATAATCAACCCATAATCGGCGCATATGGATAATTATTAATGCTATTAATGGTACAATGAATATTTTAGTGACGGAAACACCTCAAATACGTCAGCACAGGGGGACGTTTTCAATTACCCCCATGCGCACTTGTTAGGTTAATTAAAGGGTTGGTTGGGATAGTTTGACGCCTTATTTATATATTGTTGCCACATAGCAATTTGGATTAGTTCTTTTGCATTTATCTTGTGTCGTCCCAGTTTTGGTTTGTTTATTTTGCAAGTTTTACATTATAATTATTACTAGAGGTCCTTCCTAAGCAGTTTCTTGTTCAATCTTATGTTTTATACAGTTAGATTGGACTACTGTATCCAACTCTAAATTTAAAGATCTGTACCATACATTCATTGAATAATATGTGTTATACAGTTAGATACGGTTCTTTTGGGGAACTCAGTGGTCTGGTTAATCTAATCTAGGAAAGAACAACAACAACAGTTAGATGGACTACTTAATCTGACTGGAAGCGTGAAGGCGTGTACCATTATTATTTTGCTTAAGCGTTGGCCCACATAGTTGTTTTGTCTTTTTACTGTGTTCGTCTAAGTTTTGGTTTGTTTATTTTGCAAGTTTTACATTATAACTAACAACTATCACTCTTCCAGACAACCAAGTCCGACTGGCGTAAGAGTGAGGAGAGGAAGCTGAAGGACGGGGACAAGGAGGCCGAGAGGAGCGAGGACTCTGGCTCCCACGATGACGACTCACTCAAGGAGAACCGGGAGGCCACACCACCCCAGACCATCAACAACAAGACACAGCAGCAACAATCACAACCTTCTAAACCTGCCAAAAAGAAGAATAAATGTAAGCGGTTGTGTTTGGTGTTGTCCTTATTCTGGCTCTGTCTTGAGTCGCGGCCCCCCCCCCCAAAAAAAAAAATAAGGAAAAGTGTAAAATTTAAAAATATATTTTAACATTACCAAATTATTGAGATATAAGTACAGGTCTCCCCGCTACACAGGATAATACCCCAATAATTTTTGTATTGCAGCAAAGCACAGCTGGAAGAGATTAGACTTGCCGCCACCCAAGAGAGAGAAGGGTTTCCGGCGAGGAGATAATCGCGGCTCAGATTCCCTGGACTGGCGGGCAGACGCTCGGTCCACACCTACGGCTCTGAGGGGACGTGGTGGGGGTCGAGGTGGGTTGGCTCTGAGGGGACGTGGGGGACGTGGACGAGGCTCACGGGGAGTAGGAGTGGGACCACTACCACCACACATCGTCAGAGGAGGTGTAGAACCTTTTGATTTCTGCGAGTATTCTGAGGTAAGTTGTCCTTTGGGCTTTACTTAACTCCTTCAGTGCGGGCTGTTATATACAAAAATACGGTCAGTACTGCGGCACTTGTCATATGACAATTGCCAAGTTTCTGCCTTGAACAAGGGCTGGGAGGCAGGCGAGTGACTCTAAGCAGCGCGGGACCGTCCCATCCACCGCCCCCCATGTCTGAGCCATCACTAGTGGCAGTGGGAGACATCTCCAATTCCCTTACAGACTTGGGAATAGCGGAAACCGCTCAAACTCGCTATTTTTTACCGATTTAGCGTCACGTGTGCAATATCGTTGCACGGCAACCAGTGGTTGTACAGACATGATTCAGGTGTCATTGAAAAGGTCTATTCCTCTGCTTTCAAGGATATATCATTGAAATACGTTATAGTTCTTGTTTATACATGAAAATGTGCAGGGAATGAAGGTTACTTTTAGTCCAAAACCCCCGTATGGTACAGTGCAGACCAAGCAATTGTCATATGACAAGTGCCGTAACAAAAGTGTTAAGGCATGTTTTTCATGTTAAATACTTGACAGTAATATATTTCTTCGACTTTCTATCAATTTTTTCTTTTGGAATTAAAGGATGTTTATGAGAAGTGGGTAATTTGTTTCCTGTTTAAACTTTCCACCCCCCCTACAACTATGCCCCTTGCCGCGGTTGGGGGGCTTCGGGGCCGGCGCCTGGAGCTTAATGGGGAAGGTTTATGGATATTTCCCTTTCCCTCTCCCCTTGAGCTTTTGCCGTCACTTGACTAGCTAAGAGTGTTAGGGACTGTAGCAAGGACATAAAGTAACACCCCGTTCTTTATATTAATCATCAACTACAAACTCCAATGCACTTGAATAAACTAATGAAAGCACAAGTTCCTCCCGGCATTCAAACTCCGGACACCACACCCATAACATAAGCATCTAAACCATTACACCATAGTGGGTTAACGATGAATAAATATTGACAGTGGTATGACTGTTAACTCAGAAAACTAAATTAGAAAGACTCGAAAGGTGCATTATATAAGGTTGCTATATGTGGAGTTTGAATGGAATAGAGAACAGCTATGAAATGGCGAGAAATTTCTGAGTGTCTTCACCTTCCTAGATTTGTTCCCTTCCTGCCTTTCCCTATCTATCTCGACTTGATTCGTTATCCATCTTGATCTAATCCTTCGGGCCAACCCTATAAGAGTTCTTTTGTGGAACTCAATGGTCAGGTTAAACTAATTTTATATATATACAGTAAACCCTCGCTCTTTCGGACTAATTGGGGGAGACCCCTGTCCGAAAGAGTCAAAAGTCCGAAAGGGCCGAGTCCGAACTCACACTTCAGCCATTCGGACTTGTCCGAATGTCTGAAATAATGTCCGAAGTTTATAAGGCCGAAACTCGGCTCTTCGGTCCGAATGCGAAATAATTTTTCTCAGCCTTTCAGACAAATCCGAAAGGCTGAAATAGTGTCCGAAGTTTATAAGTCCAAATACACATTCACCTAACCAGACAAGTCCGAAACTCGGCTCTTTGGTCCGAATGCGATTTAATTTTTCTCAGCCTTTCGGACAAATCCGAAAGGCTGAAGCATGAGTCCGAAGTTAAATGTAGTCCGAAAGTGTAGTCCGAAAAGGACGGAGGTATTTTCTCAGCCTTCCGGACAAATCCGAAAGGCTGAACCATGAGTCCGAATTGAAATGCTAGTCCGAAAGTCTGAGAATTCCGAAAGATTGAAGTCCGAAAGAGCGGGGGTTTACTGTATATATATATATAAAGAAAAAAGTATGTCCCACATGAACAAGGTTACCTTGCCCACAGAAGCACATAATATTTTGTTCTACATTCCCAAGGCACTACTTACAATTATGTTATATATTTTTCAGCTTCCAGAATATGTTCTGCAAGATTCACTTCTGATGCGATACTTCGTTCCGAATGTTGGTTTCATCTTCCCAGAGTATGTCCCAGAGAACGAGGTTACTATTAAAGAAAAGATAAAAAAACAAGTGTAAGTATGATCAGTACAAATTCTTATGACTTGTATAGTTCTGTAGTAGGATTAAATTATAACCCAGACAACCACCTGCTTTTCCAGTATGCATTGAAAAATAGTGTTTCTATATACAGTGGGATCACCTATCTCGATGGGTATTGGGACCGAAAAAAGCAATCGAGATTCGAAATATCGAGATGCGAAGTTAACTTCTTATGGGGAAAAATACAATAGGGACCAGTGAATCGGCAAGTAACCCACATCAAATCTAACAATCACCACTTTTGACCCTGTAACTTGTACTTACGATCACCAACCAGCTGTATTATCCCCCTTTTTGCTCAATCTGGATCAATATGTGTATCTTATGACTCCCTAACCCTTCAGCTACAACTACATCTACAATATTCCATGTAATTGATCAATAAAACAAAGCATCTTCACTTGAACAAAAACAAAAGTCGACTGGTGATCAACATGTGTTGTATCGTGAAGCTACAAGTTGCTAAAATGGCCGCAAATCTACCGACTTCAATACATTTTCCATGGTATAAAGTTTAATCAAGTTTTCTTTTGTCTTTACTATTATTATATATTAGATTTTCCTCAAACAAATAATAATGTATATTAAAACATGGTAAAGTAATTTATATTACTACGTAAATGAAAGCGGCAGAGATGAGTCAGGTTAGACTACCGCTCGAAAACGATCGATACTAGCGGTACATTAGTATACAGGTGAACAAAACACAATGACTGTGAGGTTCACACATCGATTTGGTCAAGATTAATCTGTTTATATTAGTATATAAGCATCTAGCATCGATACTTAGCTATCGAGATTAACGTTTTTTCATCGAGATTTGTGATTGGGGAGAGCTTGAAGGTGGCATCGAGATGCGAAATATCGAGATGAGATTGATCGAGATATGTGAGCCTACTGTACTGTAGTTTAGAACAAAAATAGGCCATTAATATCTCTTACTTGGTTCAGGCACATACCAGTAAACCCCACAGTGGTAGATATTATAATGTAAAACTTGCAAAATAAACAAACCAAAACGTATACGAACACAGTAAAAAGACAAAATAACTAATCAAAATCGCTATGTGGAAACAACGCTTAAGTAAAATAATAATTTATAAATAAAAGAACACAATCCAAATAGTTTTTGTGATGACTGTCACCCTCTTCGTTGGAAAGCTGGCGATGAACTGCACTTACGAGGGTGACAGTCGTCGCCGAAACTGTTTTGAATACAAAATTTTTGTCTGCCAGTGAATTTGTTTTTCGTTTACTGATAACTGTCTTGATAGCGTAATGCATAAGTGCGCGGAATTTTGATGTGAGTATCCTAGGTTCGAGTCCTTGGAGTGCCACATGTATTTGTTGATTTCATTAATTGAGTTTAGAGGTGAAGTTGGTAGGTGAAAAAAGTATAATAATTACACCAGTTTGATTTTCTTGCCAAAAGTAAATTACAGTATTATAGCTATAGGTGTGTTATGTTATTAACTTGCTCATGTAGTTGTGTACACCCTATGTGGTGGATTGTGTTCTTTTATTTTAAAATTTTATTTTATTAAGCGTTGTTTTAACATAGCGATTTTGATTAGTTCTTTTGCATTTATCTTGTATCGTCCCAGTTTTAATTTGTTTATTTTGCAAGTTTTACATTATAATAATATGAAGGTCATAATATTCAAGCTATAAGGAGAGCATTGTTAGGGAAACTGCTCCTCCTATTTAAATATTTATATTTTAACTACAGGATGAATTTTTATTGAGTTAAGTTAATGGTACAAACTAACTTGTGGCATGTTGTAGGCATTTTTACCAGTAATGCTTGTAGAAGTTTACTGTTGTTGTTGTTGTTCCCCAAGCTGCCTGGCCGAACAGCCCCAAGGCACCGAGCAAGGCCAAGGCCATAACCGAGTGCCCCCACAGAACCCTCCCTGCCGACCACAATAAAGCCTGGGTGAAAAGAACTTGTGTGATAATGGCTTTAGATTCAACACTTAGGGGAATTATATCATAATGTGGTGGATTAACTTGCTCATGTAGTAATGTACACCCTATGTGGTGGATTGTGTTCTTTAATTTCATAAATTTTAGTTTAGTAAGCGTTGTTTCCACATAGCGAGTTTGATTAGTTATTTTGCCTTTATGTTGTCTTTGTCCCAGTTTTGGTTTGTTTAGTTTGCAAGTTTTACATTTTAATATATAATGTATAATTTGTATATTGCAGTGAGTATTACTTCAGTGAAGAGAACCTGGCCAATGATATTTTCATGCGCCGTAAGATGTCTAATGAAGGCTACATCCCGGTGTCTCTCATCGCTTCATTTAACCGGATGAAGCAACTCTCGCACGACGTCAAGTTGATTGTTGATGTCTGTAAAACGTCCGAGAAGCTTGAAGTTAAGGACGAAGTTTGGGTGAGTGTGTTTTCTTCCGTCAGTTTGGTTTAATGTATCTTAGACAGAGTTTCCATGAGAACCCAGCCCTGGACAGCTTAACTCCACTTAAGGGGAGACTGGCCATTTGTTAGGTCTATTCATTCATTTATTCATTTATTTGTTTAGTTTCCTCCCTAGACCTCCATCAAGCTTAGAAAAACACCCCCTAGACCCCCCTTCAAGATAAATTTTACATTTTTCGGTAGAAAAATGTTTCGGCCGAAAGCCGATTCCTCTTAAAATTGCACGTACATTTTTCGGTAGAAAAATGTACGTGTCGATTATTTCCTGGCACGAGAGGTGTTAAAATTGACAACGAAATGGGGCGAAAGGTGTTAAAATTGCCAAACTAATGGGCCGAACGTCTTTTATTCTCAAAACTAGTGGGGCTAATCATTATGGAGAAGTGGGTCCAGAAAAACGGTCTGCCTCCCCTTAATATCCCAATGTAAAATAACCAACCTAACCAACTTACCTAAATACGGCATGGGGGTTCATGAAGTTCAGTTGAGTTCTTTAGCTTACAACTGTTGAATTTTACAAAACAGATACTACTTTAGTATTATTGATGCATTGTTTTGATTGCGTGACAATAATTATAATGTAAAACTTGCAAAATAAACAAACAAACAAATCTATCTATCTATCTATCTATTGCCGGACGCCTTACTCCCCTTATGAGGGTGGCCATACACAGAATGCCCCCAAGCGGACCTATTCCCTGTGAGAGGGACAACCCGAGCCAGTTTAGTGAAGGACTTACAGGATTGACCACTCAATTTAGGATCCGTCCGACTCCGAGGCCCTCTGTGTATCTTGTTAGCACTATTTTTCTACAGTGGTGTTCGGCTAATCCATCCACTAACCTGCCTTACCCTTAGGTAAACAGTACAGATTTGTATCAGGTTTACTCCCCTAGACAGGTTGCCAACTAAGGCTGACGAGTCCCATCCACCCGGATTTGTATAAGGTTGTCTCCCCTAGAGGAGTTGCCGACCAAGGCTAACGAGTCCCATCCACCCGGACAAACAAACAAATACATACAGTAAATATATAAAAAAAAAAAAAAAAAAATCTTTGGAAATTCTTCTTATTCTCCCCCCCCCACCCCACCCCCATTTTTTTTTTTTTTATTGTAATGATAATGCTATTTTCATTGAATATTGACAGTTTTCTATTGTCCTTGACCAGTTACAAATGAAACTTAAATTTTTTGTTTCATAATTATACTTTTAGTTATGTGTTCTTTTATTTCATAACAACATTTTTATTTTAGTAAGCGTTATTTCCACATACTGGTAGCGATTTTGATAAGTTATTTTGCCTTTATATTGTCTTTGTCCAAGTTTTTGTTTGTTTAGTTTGCAAGTTTTACATTTTAATTTGTTGATTTCATTAATTGAGTTTAGATGTGAAGTTGGTTGGTGGAAAAAACATAATAATATTTCATAATTATACTTTTAGTTATGTATTAAAATGTAAAACTTGCAAACCAAACAAACCAAAACTGGGACAAGGACAATATAAAGTCAAATTAAATTATCAAAATCGCTATAATAATTTAATATAATTTAATAATATTTATATTTCAATAATGACCGAGTCCATTATCTTCCACCAGTTACGAACAAAACTTGAACCAACCAAATGGCCTCTAGAAGATGCAGCGGCCGGTGCTCTCCAGGCCTTCCTCACACAAGTCGCTACCATGGGTACTACCACCACCACTGACACCACTACCACGAATGACATTATTGAGACTACCCACACCACCGAGACCACAACTACTACCAGCGATACCGGAAAGCCTTCTGATACAGCTGGTGATGACTCGACCCCTGACATCACAACCACTGCCACCACCACCACCAACAACAACATTAACAACAACAATGACAACACTCCAGAGACCACCACCACAGATGAGGTTTCTTCCCCGACAGATTCCAAAAATACTGATGCTCTCTCTTCCTCCGATGCAACACCCACTGCGGATAAAACCAACTCGGAAGCTACCGTCACCACCACCAGCACGAGTGAAGATTCCACCACTGCCCGAGAAACAATAATTACCCCTGTACCTGCGAATGACTCGGAGGTAGCTAAAACAATCATCGCCAAACCTCTAACCAGTAGATCGCTAGATTTCAAGGCTCTCTCTCCGCCTACCACAGAAGAATCCTCGACCACCTTAGATTCTACCAGGAGAGGGAAACTGTTGTATTCCGTACCTTCCACTACTATGAATCCCGAAGTGCCAGAATTTATGCCTCAGCGGCGAGAGTTGGATCCGGCTCGACCTGAATTCATTCCATCAGGGACACAAATCATCACTGGAGGTACTACTAAAAAAAATAGTAAGTCAGAGTCAATGAGTATATGTGGCCAAAGAGAGAATGTGTATGAGATTATGTGCTAAAAGCCGCTGTCACACGAGCGCTTTTTCCGTCAACTTTCCATGAGCAAGTCTTTTCTCGTATTATTTCCGGACTTTTTTGTGCTGGTATCGGTTACTAGGCTGAAGGTAGATTATGTTAGGCGGCTGAATTCTGATAAAGTGTAATTTGTTACTTCCAGACCATAATTGCCCGTAAAAATTGCTCGAAAAAGGGCTTGTGTGACTCCGGCTTAAGTATGAGCATGTGTGAGAGAGTGCAAATAAGAGGAAGTATGCAATAGAGTGTACAAGAGGGAGTGTGTGTGTTATTTAGGGTGTTGATAAAGAGGATAATTGTATGTAGACCCAATCGATGCATGAGAGCAGTGGCCAGTAACTTAACTCTTTCACGCATATGATGCGATTTTGAGCCTATTGGGGATACTTTAAAGCCTTTGTTACCATCAGGGGTATTTATAAACCTTTAGTTTAGTTACTTCAACCTCTGCAGTTGTCTTTGAGTTAGCTGTGGGCAGAAAACTAATTTTTGGAGAGGTAATTATAAGAGTGAGAGAACTCTATTTCTTATTGCTAATCTGGCAACCTCTGCGTCATATGTGCGTGAAAGGGTTAATAGTGGTTACAATGGTACCATAAATCAATAATTATTAAAATCAATAATCAGTAATCATTAGTTGAATTGGAATAAACACACTGAAGCCGTTGCCATGCAATCGAAGGAAACCTGGTCACAAATTTGTTTTACCTCAATGAAGCACTTGGTGTAAAATTATCTACTGTAGTCTTCACCCATTGGAAGATAACAATGAGTACTGTCTCTAATTGATATGCATACCTAGGTTAGGCCATTACTTTGGATACATAAAAAAAAAAAAAAAAAAAAAAAAAAATTATATATAATTATATATACCGGTATATATATATATATATACAGTATATATATATATATATATATATATATATATATATATATATATATATGAATCTTGGGAAATTCCTCTTGTTATTCCAGAAAAAACCCAGGAAAGATACATTAGTATTTCACCATCAAAACTGAACCATTTGGTGTAGAGACTTAGTTTTCATCATTCGCAAGATAATAGTGAGTGCTGTATTTTGATATATTATGTCTAACCTAGGTTAGTCCATTTAATTGCAAAGAAATTAATTGGCCGAAATTACGAAATTCACGCAATTCCGCCGGATCTGAGGCCCTGCGAAGGTTCGAACATGGCAGAGCTTGGAGGGTTAAACGCAACAAATAGAATAACATTGGGGACTCGCAAGACGGAACCAAAGGCAGGAAGTGACGGCCAATCACAGCACTTGGTTGCTCTGTGACTTGGACCAATCACGGTGAATCACCTCACTCGTTCTGTGACGATTATGTGTGCGATTAGTTTGCTTGGGAAACAGATTAACTTGCTCATGTAGTAATGTACACCCTATGTGGTGGATTGTGTTCTTTTATTTCATAAATTTCATTTTAGTAAGCGTTGTTTCCACATAGCGATTTTGATCATTTAATTTGACTTTATATTGTCCTTGTCCCAATTTTGGTTTGTTTAGTTTGCAAGTTTTACATTTTAACGTATCATTGATGACGAATCGTCAGAGTAAAACATGGCTGCTATCCATCGACACTGCTGTTACTACACTACAGTTACAGTTACAGTTACTACACTGCTACTACACCCACAGATCATCTACATCAAGAAACAAAAATCCTCAAAGTCAAAGACCATCTGGACATGAGAGGCACTCAATTCCTGGCAGCAGCCTCCACGAACCAAGACCACCCACTAAACTACATGGCAACACACCCACAGACACCAAGAAATATCAAAACAACACCCAGCACACGGTATCACACACAATTATTGTCCTCTCTCCCTCCCTGCCCACCCCGAACCAACTTCCAGAAGCACATCCCATACTCATATCTCTCGCCAATCCATCCACTCACTCACAGACAAACACGCAGCTGCATGCACGACCTCCCGAAATCCATCCTTCCGAATCCTCCCTCCCTCGCGAGGACAGAGTCCACCTGGCCAGGCTGAGATGCGGACACCATCCAGCTCTCCTGAGCTATCAGAAGAGACTGGATGACTCCGTTGTCGACGCCTGCCCGGGATGTAACACAGCACCCCATACCATTAAACACATCATAGAAGACTGCATTTCACACAACCACTTACGCCAACAACACAACCTACACTCAATGAGAGCTCTGTGGGAAAGCCCGATCGTGGCCATGGCCTTCCTCAGGGACTCGGGGCTGTTCGGCCAGGCAGCTTAGGGAACAACAATAACAACAACTGCTGTTTCCTTGGCCTGCCTTATTTGCATATAGGGAGGGGGGGGGGGGGGGGGGGTTCTGATACACTACATTAGGTTTTCAAATTCTATTTTCCACCCCATTCCATGTTTGTGATAGCCCACCTTCGATGCCTGATAGCTTCTATTTGGAAGCTTTTTAGGTAACCATGATAGCCATATAATGCTATAGCAGAATGTGCATTCACAGGTGTAGAGTGTACTGTATACTGTATTAAAATGTAAAACTTGCAAACAAAGTCGAACCAAAACTGGGACAAAGACAATATAAAGTCAAAACAACATATAAAAATTAGACACTCAACTTATTCTATCTATCTATATGCTCAGGCCCAATCCCCATTTGTCCTATTTTTATTTTTTTATATTCTATTTAATTCTATTTTTATTTTTATTTTTTCTTGGCGGTGGCCGCCTCAAGACATAGCAAGAACAGGGAAAACACCAAACACTCGACTTATTAATCATTATTTTAATTGCTCAAACTAATGAATTTTCTTTTCTGTTTGCAGATAAGATCAATGATGAATGGACAGAGGTATGTTACATCATTGATATCATGTATTTAAGTTTTTCTTTAAAATAATGATATAGTATTTTTAAGTACACCTAGTCGTGTAGTTAATAATGAACACAGTAATCGAATGAAAGCCCAATTTGATAACTACAATATCTGTGATCTGTGCCTCCTACCTTGATAATCAATACACTGGTCATGATTCTATATATATATCTTCCAGTTCCCTCTATTCCACTTCTATTTTGTCCTATTCTCTCTTCTCTCTCTCGCTCTCTCTCTCTCTCTCTCTCTCTCTCTCTCTCTCTCTCTTCTCTCTCTCTCTCTCTCTCTCTCTCTCTCTCTCTCTCTCTCTCTCTCTCTCTCTCTCTCTCTCTCGACACAAAACACACTATACATCATGTCATACATAAATATCAATTATTATAATAAATAATTAACTCCTTGACAGCCTTGATACAATCCCAGCAACAACTCCATGCATTTTCAATCTCCGAGGCAAAAGACCATTCTTGAAGTTAACCAGGCGAGGAATACTCTCCAGCACAGAATCGGCTCAAAATCCACGTGCAAAAATCATTATTTAATTTTAAAAGGCCTAGATACAGTGTACACATACTCATGACAGACATGCGTGTGTGTGTGTGTGTGAGTCCTGTGTGTTTCCTGGTTGTGGAAACAGAAAAGGAAATAGGAATCCCTAGCTCCAACACTACAATTATCACTCCAGGGACCATATTAGACTGCTTTTCTAATCAATATTATATTTGCTTCTTCAGGTAAAACGGAAAGGTCGGGTGAAACGAGATAGTGAGATCCGGGGTGACGCCAAGATTATGGACACGGTCGGAGATCGTTCCAGCAGAGACGGCAGGAGTCCGAGCAAAAGTAACTCCCTGGGCCACCACGACAAGGACACCAGGGAGGAGTTGGACTTCCAGTTTGACGAAGAACTGGAGGTGTTGCCTAAGGCCGGACGACAGCATGACTTCAGTGAATGGTATGTTACATTTCTATTAACCCTTTCCATCAGATGGAACGTATGGGAAGCGAGAAAATTACTAAGAAGGTTTACGAGAGCGAGGTGGAAGGACAGAGAGGGAGAGGTAGACCGAAAGAGAGGTGGAAATATGGAGTGAGGAAGTATATGGATGAAGGCAGTGCTGGTTGGGAGGAAGGGCGTCGACTGACTGGGGACAGAGATGCATTGGGGCGGTTCGTTCGTGGCCACCCCTTCGGGGATCACAGCGTCAGGCAATAGATAGATAGATAGATCCATCAGATTATACCAATTTTAATGTTATTCTCATTAATGTATCTAATATTTAAGTTTTAATATCATAACACAGACTTCTAGCCTGTCTCACATCAGTTATAGGATTTTTTATTTTTTTTTTTTTTTTTTTTTTTTTTTTTTTTTTTGCTAGACGCCATAATTGCCGTGAAGAGGTGGCCATGAACATTAGGCATTTGTCACTAATTGCTTGGTCAAGTTGCCCGGGCTTGACATACCAATAACATTTTGACAGAGCGGGTTTGACCTCCCGACCCTTTGATCAGCCCTGACGCTTTACTGACTATTATGTTCTCTCCACCAACCAACTTTACTCCTAAACTCGATTAATGAAATTAACAAACACATGTGGCAGTCCGGGGATTCGAACCTAGGATGCTCACATCGAAAATCAACACACTTATGCATTGCACCACGAAGACAGTTACGGCTCGTGACATAGCTCCCATTTTAGATTGTTTATATTAGGACAAACTATACAGTATATTACTGGCTGAAGAGTACATCTACTTTGACCAATCTTGCATGATTTATTGTTTCCATAGGTCCAAAGTTCAAGGAGATCTCTAATCTGTGTTCTTGATAGCGTAATGCATAAGTGCGCGGAATTTCGATGTGAGTATCCTAGGTTCGAGTCCTTGGAGTGCCACATGTATTCGTTTATTTCATTAATTGTGTTTAGAGATGAAGTTGCTTGGTGGAAAAAACATAATAATTCACATATTTATTCCTATGAATATTTTCTGCAGTAAAGAAATGGAAATAAAACTTAGTTACTCCATGTGTCCAGGTCTGATGAAGAGAGCGACTACGAGATCAGCGACCAGGACGTAAACAAGCTGTTGATTGTGACCCAGTCCCCTCCTTCCGCTGCCGGCCAGGGAGCCAGCACACAAGGATCAGCCTCAACCACTCAAGAACCCGCTCCGACTACCCAAGTAACAACTGCCGCAGGTACCCAGGTTTCGGGTAGCCAGGTTACCAGCAGTTCCCGGCCACCCAAACACGGGGGTTATGATCGCACCGGAGATTGGACCTCACGAACCAAGATTACACAGGAGCTGGCCAAGGTCATCAACGACGGACTATACTATTACGAACAGGACTTGTGGGAGGACAGTGAATGGGTACGTTGCAAGGAATTTGTTATATTCCATATCTTAAAGCTCAAAAATATAAACTAATATGTATAAGTTCAACTCCTACTGTGTCACTACCGTGTCTCACACAGAGAGTTGGTCAAATTGAATATATACCCGGTATACCGGTATATATTTATTTATTTATTTTTATTTATTTATTTTTATTTTTTTGTATTTTTTTTTGGTATTTTTTTTGTTTCGTGTATTATTGGCCTAGAATGAGTACTAACCCACTACCTCCCCTCCCCCAACAGTTCCCTCGTGCCGGAGACCAGCAGTCCAGTATGATACAGCAGGTGACCATGATCAGTCGTGAGGTGATGGACACCTTACAACCCCAACACCCCCCTGTCCCAGTTAACCAAGAGGTCCCTCCCCCTCCCCCTCCCCTACACCTCCTTCAGGTACGCTAACAGGCTTCACTCACGCTCCCCCCGCTAGATTAGCCATTAAAATGTAAAACTTGCAAACCAAACAAACCAAAACTGGGACAAAGACAATATAAAGTCAAAGCAACTTATCAAAATCGCTATGTGGAAACAACGCTTACTAAAATAAAATAAAATTTATGAAATAAAAGAAAACAATACACTTACACATACACAATATACATACAATACACACAATACACGCACAATACACTTAGGTTACGTGCAGTAGACTCTTATTATCCCTTAACTTGTAGTGTCCTATAGTTTATTCGCTGTAAGTAGGCTCAAAAATGTAACTCAAAAATGGCTTGAGCAAATTGGCTGTAACTCTTTGCATCTATTTCTTGACTAAATCTTCCCAAATGGTAGTAATATTAGCTCGATTACTCTATTAGTTTTTGAGTTACAGAGGTTAGAGGTCATGATTTCTTGCCTACTTACAGCGAATAGACTATAGCCAGAGCAATACACATAGGCTACGTGCAGTAAACTCTTATTATCTATCTATCTATCTATATCTATCTATCTATATCTATCTATCTATCTATCTATCTCTCTCTCTCTCTCTCTCTCTCTCTCTCTCTCTCTCTCTCTCTCTCTCTCTCTCTCTCTCTCTCTCTCTCTCTCTCTCTCTCTCTCTCTCTCTCTCTCTCTCTCTCTCTCTCTCTCTCTATCTATCTATCTATCTCTCTATCTATCTATCGCCGGACGCCTTACTCCCCTTACGAGGGAAACCCGAGCCAGTTTAGTGAAGGACTTACAGGATTAACCACTCAATTTAGGATCTGTCTGACTCTGAGGCCCTCTGTGTATCTTGTTAGCACTATTTTTCTACAGTGGTGTTCGGCTAATCCATCCACTAACCTCCTTGCCCTTAGGTAAGCAGTGCGGATTTGTATCAGGTTTACTCCCCTAGACAGGTTGCCAACCAAGGCTGACGAGTCCCATCCACCCGGATTTGTATAAGGTTGTCTCCCCTAGATGAGTTGCCGACCAAGGCTAGCGAGTCCCATCCACTCTTTATTATCCCTTAACTAATTTGGAGAGAAGGTATCTGTTTTAAGTTTCTCCAGTTTTAGACTAAGTTCTTTGAAGAGAAGCAAAATCAACAAAAGTGCACTAGAGGTGTGCAAAGAATTGTAGATTAAAATGTAAAACTTGCAAACTAAACAAACCAAAATTGGGACAAGGACAATATAAAGTCAAATTAAATTATCAAAATCGCTATGTGGAAACAACGCTTACTAAAAATGAAAATTATTAAATAAAAGAACACAATCCACCACATAGGGTGTACATTACTACATGAGCAAGTTAATCTGTTTCCCAAGCAAACTAATCGCACATATAACAACGCACTATCGTCACGTTAAAGGAAGTAGTCAAGTTTGGGAAGTCCGGGACGTTCTGGCATATTTTACTAAACTCTGCATGAATAAAGAAACTAGTTAAGATAACAGTTGGGGAAAATCTTCTGTCAGATTTATCCTGTATGTTGGGGGGAGATGACCTTGACTTAGCTAGCAGGGATTTTTTTTTGTAAAGACTATTCAAGAGATATTTTACTGTTTTTGAAACTTATTAAGCGTTATTTCCACATAGCGATTTTGATTAGTTCTTTTGCATTTATCTTGTATCGTCCCTGTTTTGGTTTGTTTATTTTGCAAGTTTTACATTATAATTAAGACATTGCACACATTATCATAGTTTGTTCCACCCATGGTATAGGCAGTATACTTCTGTTAACCCGTGGAGCCCCGGCTAGTTTTGTAATGTTTGTTCACCAGAACCCGGCCGGTTTTCAAAAAATGGTTTTATTCCAGAAACAATAGCGAATGGGTTAGGAATGAAGGAAAAACCACGAAAAACCGCTCAAAAAGCTTTAAAAATGGTCCTACAGAGCCCCCGAAAACGTATTTTACAAGAGTAAAAATTTGAAGGCAATTACCCCAAAAAACCAGGTTATTGCGCGCTCACGCGCACGCACGTGGACTTTGAGAGTTTTCAACCATCGGCACGGTTGCGTGGGATACGTACACAGTTCCCATACAAATCTGAGCCCTCTTGAGTGGCTACACCTGAGGTTACGGTCGGCGCAATTAGGGTGACGCGTCAGGCGCGTCTCTGGGGCTGTGCGTTACATACATCGCCGACGCGTCAGATGCGTCGCTGGGGCTGTACGGGTTAAGGTGTTCTCTTTCCTTTAAGTATTTTATCTTTTGGAAAATTAATGAACAATTTAATTTTGATTTAGTCCAAAGAAAATATACAATTGTTGAATTTGTTACGCAAAGAAAACGTACAATTGTTGAATTTGTTACGCAAAGAAAATATACAATTGTTGAATTTGTTACGTTGATAAACTTCTTCTATTTGTTTAAAATTGTGTTCTATTTGGTTGTTATTTAGCTGTATGCTTCTTACTTAGTTTGCATCCCAACCATGCAGGCAACTTAAGCTGGTATCACACGGGCGCTTTTTCCCTCAACATTTATCCTTAACACTGATCTGGCAGCTTATGAGGTCAACCTTTAAAATCTTTCAGCTACCTAAATTCATCTATCACCAGTCTAGTGTCTGATACCGTTGCAAAATATTCCAGAAATGTTTGCCAAAAAATGTTGATCATCGAATGTTGACTATAAAAGCTCTCGTGTGATACCGGCTTTAAACTATCCCTTAACATTCCTTCTGTCTAACTATCCTATACCTTCACTGTATGTGGTACAGTATATAATCAAATAATGATAAACAAACTGTATTTAGTTGATCAAAATCTTTAAAGTTATATATTTCGCAAATGATAGGTTATGACATAGATTACGGTAGATCTGGACTGGACACGAAAATGGAACTTTGCAGTAAGGGACCCAAAATCGGAGAACGAACCCCCAAGTTGGAACCTCGAAACTGCAAAAATTTCCCATTTTCGCGGTTTCGAGGTTCAAACTTCGGTGTTCGTTTTCCGATTGTGGGTCCCTTACTGCAAAGTTCCATTTTTGTGTCCAGTCCAGATCTACTGTAGTCTATGGTTATGAACATATTATTAAATATTGATTCTGAAATACTTGAATATTGTAGGGATATTTTGGTTACGCCTCAATATTTTTGAATTGCCGAGTACCGAGTTCTATTGTATTCATGATATGAACACAATAGAACTAGGTACTCTTTATCATCAATAGTTATTTATATACATTTTATGAAAACCACTATTAATGATCAATAAATTCTGGCGACACATTTGTAATGAGCGTGAAAAAAGTTGTTGTTGTTGTTCCTCCCCAAGCTGCCTGGCCGAACAGCCCCAAGGCCCCGAGCAAGGCCAAGGCCATAACCGAGCGCCCCCACAGAACCCTCCCTGCCGACCACAATAAAGCCTGGGTGACCGAAGCCACTCCATGGCGGGGAGCTGAGGAGGGTTCCTCAGCATACTGTATAACAGTATGTGGTCTCTTCTGATAGACCATTTGGCTCCATTCATCCTACTGTTTTAAGACATCCCCATCCAAGTGTCGATTTTTTCCTGGTGAACGGTAGCAAGCCAGCATTTTATGGAGAAATCCGGCTTTGCCGGAGAAATTTTTCTATCTAAAAATATAGCCAGCTGTCTAACTCATCCAAAATATGATGGCTTGCTATCGCTCGCCAGGTATAAATCGACACCTGGATGCGGTTAAACGTCTGAAAACATTGGGCTGAATGGGGCGGTATGGATACAACCCAGAGAGAGAAAAATGCAGGTCACCCCCTTTAAACTAAGCTAAACTAGTGTAAATCAAACCTTAACCAGTAGAGCGTGTTGTGTTATCCCCCAAACAGGGAGCAGAGGACCCCTACGAGGACCCCATTCCCCCACAAACCCCCAAGACTCCACGGTCCAGGAAGGCGGCGCGCTTCTTCCCCGTGGTGAAGGAGAAGGCCAACGTAGACCAGCGCACCCCCCGCAAGAAGAAGACTCGACATTCCCACAACCCGCCCGTGGAAAGTCACGTCGGTTGGGTCATGGACTCCAAGGAACACAGGCCGCGTACCAACTCTATCAGGTACGGTCGCGCTAATAAGTCAAAACTATAGGGGGTTCACGAATTCTTATGAGTGGGTGAGAGACTATGGCATCCGAGTGTACGGTTGGCCAAATAAGTTAAGAATTTAGAAAAGCAGTTTGGGGGGGGTGGGATATAGTATCTGTTGGCATCAGAAGAAATAGATCATTAAATTATAATGTAAAACTTGCAAAATAAACAAACCAAAACGTATACGAACACAGTAAAAAGACAAAACAACGAATCAAAATCGCTGTGTGGAAACAACGCTTAAGTAAAATAATTATTTATAAATAAAAGAACACAATATATATTTTGTTACACTTGTCAATAAGACAAAGTTGAAGGGTACTTGGATCAGGGATGGTAATTTTGTTATCCTCAAAAATGGGAAAGTACTTTTTATTTTATTTTTTTATTTTTATTTTGCACCCTTGTGTTCTTTTATTTCATAAATTTGATTTTAGTAAACGTTGTTTCCACATGGCGATTTTGATAAGTTATTTTGACTTTATATTGTCTTTGTCCCAGTTTTGATTTGTTTAGTTTGCAAGTTTTACATTTTATTTGATTTTTTAAAAATACGGTAGAGGGAAAGTGTGGTAAGATGAAATAATATTATGTTCTATCCAACAACCAACTCTACTCCTAAAATCGATTAATGAAATATTACAAACACATGTGGCAGTCCGTGGATTCGAACCCAGGACGCTCACACCGAATATCAACACCTTATACATTACACCACGAAGGCAGTAAGAGAGAGTGAGTGTGGTAGTGTGTAATATTTAGTTTAGTTTAGTAAAAATTTACCAGAACGTCCCGGACTTCCCAAATTTACTAATTCCTTGAATGTGACGATAGTGCGTTGTTATGTGTGCGATTAGTTTGCTTGGGAAACATATTAACTTGCTCATGTAGTAATGTACACCCTATGTGGTAGATTGTGTTCTTTTATTTCATAAATTTGATTTTAGTAAGCGTTGTTTCCACATAGCGATTTTGATTAGTTATTTTGCCTTTATATTGTCTTTGTCCGAATTTTGGTTTGTTTAGTTTGCAAGTTTTACATTTTAATTTTAATTGTATATTTCTGCAGCGATTTGAACACCTCCCCCAGCGAGAGTCAACTGTACGGCAGCTTCGGCAGCAGCTATGGGTCCTACGGTTCCTTGCCCGGCTCTCTCCCCACCTTCCAGCACCCATCACACTCACTGCTCAAGGAGAACGGCTTCACTCAACAGGTTTACCACAAATACCGAGCCAGATGCTTGAAAGGTTAGAACATATTTCATCCAATCAGTTTTAAATAGAGCTGGAAGGGTTAAGCCGGAGTCACACAAGCTGTTTTTTGAGCAATTTTTACGGTCAATTATGGTCTGGCAGCTTCAAAAATTACACTTTATCAGAATTCAGCCACCTAACATACTCTACCTTCAGTCCAGTTATCGATATCAGTGCAAAAAAGTCCCGAAATATAACAAGAAAAAACTTGCTCATGGAAAATTGACGGAAAAATCGCTCGTGTGACAGCGGCTTTTAAGAAAGTAAATTTTTATATATTTAGATTAGGCATACTGGGGCCGGGGGAGTGCTGGAGGGACCTTGGTAACCCTGAATTCTCTGGGTCTTCTTCTGGATGACCTAGATGACGTGTGTGAATTTGTATTTTGTTTTTGTGTGTTCATTGTTTTCTGTTGTGTTTTGTTTTGTCCCTATTCTGGCTCTGTCTTGAGTTGCCCCCCCCCCCCCCCCCAACAAAAAGAAGAAGAAGAAGAAGGAAAAGTGGGGATTGGGCCTGAGTAAATAGATAGAATCTAACACCTTTGTTTTCAATTTTACAGAACGCAAAAGATTGGGTATTGGTCAGAGTGCGGAGATGAACACCTTGTATCGCTTCTGGTCATTCTTCCTCCGAGAACACTATAATAAAAAAATGTATGAAGAGTTCAGAAGATTGGCTAATGAAGATTCCAAAGTCGGCTACAGGTGATTATAATTATAGTTTGTTATGTCCAGTATTCACACTCCAGATTGAATCATGTGGTACGCTATTTAACATTTTAATATTTTATTATGAACGAGAGTGGGTGTGAAGGTCCTTTCTATGTTGTTATCACATTTTTTCTTTTACCGGTACTTAATTTTTTCTTCCTGACATTTTGTTCGCCACCTCACCCAGGCAAAAGTGATTTTTGGTATACAAAAATAAAAAATAAAACAGAGAGACTTGGTTAGAATATTTATGAAAATTTTGTCTTGCAAATTTTCTTTATTCATTCAAGCTTGTAATTTTTGTATTTAACTCTCTCCGCCATATATGACGCGCGTCATATGGCGGTTTGGCCCAAAAGTATCATATGACGCGATCGTGTCATATGAACTTAGTGAAATACCTCAATAATAAGTTTATGATGCGCTTTGTGTCATATTGAGCTCAGTAAGTTAGGTAAGTTAGATCAGAATCTGTCGGTTGGTGGCAACCCCAAATTCCTCCGACTTCTAACGGTCCCTCAGTGTGAGAAAGAGTGTTGTGGGGGAAATACCGGGGGCTGTGCCAACCCTTAACTTACGGAACTAAATAGGGCGGAGAAAGTTAAGTTTGTGGCAAATTATGTCCTGTAAGGAAGAGAGCAAATGGTAAGACATGTACTGTGTTTCAGATATGGGCTAGAGTGCCTGTTCCGGTTCTACAGCTATGGGTTGGAGAAGCACTACAGAGACGACATCTACAATGACTTCCAAGACGAGACCTTCCGAGACAGCGAATGTGGTCAACTGTACGGCCTGGAGAAGTTCTGGGCCTTCCTCAAGTACTACAAGAACGGCCAGACACTCAACGTCAAGGATAAACTCAAGGAGAGACTGGCCAAATATAAGAACATTGAAGATTTTAGAGTAGAAATGGTATGTTGCACCAATTATTATTCAAATTCAAAATGTTATCAGTTTGCTAGTACAGTACCATATCAACCACTTATTGTCCCGTACTAACTTCCTAATCCTGCCACGGACATTAGTTCCAGGGCAGTAGTTCCCTTTCCAATGTTCCCTTACCCACTAAACCACTGTTTGGACACTTGATCCTCAGTGTTTTGGAGGACAAGCAGCCTAGAAGGGTCACTAGACCTGTTGTTGCTTGATTTCCTTTGTACTCCTTTGTACTTGAGTCATCCAACATCAACTGGACTTTTTATAGTTCAGTGACAAGGTATAGTCTATTCAAGTATTCATTATATGTAGGCCAGAAATTTTGAACGCTATCCTCTGGAACTCGTGCACACCAAGGACCCGTAACACAACACAATACCAGACATTTGGAAGCATGGTATCATCATCACATTCCCCAAACCCAACAAAGACCCCACGCTACCCTCCTCGCACCGCCCCATTACACTCCTTTGCTCCCCCTCCAAAGTCATGGAACGCCTAGTATTACAACTAATTACACCCGACCTACCCCTAGCTCCAACACAACATGGCTTTAGGCCACTGCACTCCACAAACACTCTTCTCACAGACCTTACACAAAGAGCTTTTGACGGCATCAACTCAGCTAGACCACCACACAGATCACTATTAGCCACACTCGACATTAGTAAAGCCTTCGATGCCATCCCACGCCACAACCTAACAAACAAAATCTACAACACAAACATGCACAACAACACAAAAAGGTGGCTGGCCAACTTCCTAGCAGGCAGATGTGCACACGTATCTTTTGCCGGTCAGTCATCTAAAATCAGAAACTTTCCAAACGGAGTCCCACAAGGATCCGTCCTATCGCCCGCACTCTTCAATCTGTACATGCACGATATAACTACACCCAATACTCCCCAAATAAACTTAGCCTCCTATGCAGATGACATAACACTCACATGCACACACCATGACCCAAGAAGAGCAACAGATCTCCTTCAACCCTATCTCAACACACTACATGGCTGGTGCACTACAAACAGACTTAATCTAGCCTCAGCCAAATCCACCGCAACCCTGCTCACAAGCTGGACAGGTGAACACGAATACATCCCTCAACTCACCATAAACAACACACCCCTAACACATACACACACACCCAAAATCCTAGGAGTAACATATGATACTCATATGACATTCAAACAGCACACCACAAACATTAAAAAGAAACTGACACCCAGACTTAACGCCCTCAGGTCACTTGCTCACACAAAATTTGGACACAACAAAGAAACTACCACCACAGTATATAAACAATACATAAGATCAGTAATGGAATACGCAAGCCCAGCCTGGGCTTCTAACCTAGCTGAAACACATCATAAGACCTTACAGACTATTCAAGACAAAGCCCTGAAGATCATTACAGGCTGCACAGCTACTACACCCACAGATCATCTACATCAAGAAACAAAAATCCTCAAAGTCAAAGACCATCTGGACATGAGAGGCACTCAATTCCTGGCAGCAGCCTCCACGAACCAAGACCACCCACTAAACTACATGGCAACGCACCCACAGACACCAAGAAATATCAAAACAACACCCAGCACACGGTATCACACACAATTATTGTCCTCTCTCCCTCCCTGCCCACCCCGAACCAACTTCCAGAAGCACATCCATACTCATATCTCTCGCCAATCCATCCACTCACTCACAAACAACACGCAGCTGCATGCACGACCTCCCGAAATCCATCCTTCCGAATCCTCCCTCCCTCGCGAGGACAGAGTCCACCTGGCCAGGCTGAGATGCGGACACCATCCAGCTCTCCTGAGCTATCAGAAGAGACTGGATGACTCCGTTGTCGACGCCTGCCCGGGATGTAACACAGCACCCCATACCATTAAACACATCATAGAAGACTGCATTTCACACAACCTCTTACGCCAACAACACAACCTACACTCAATGAGAGCTCTGTGGGAAAGCCCGATCGTGGCTATGGCCTTCCTCAGGGACTCGGGGCTGTTCGGCCAGGCAGCTTAGGGAACAAGAACAACAACAACAACAACTCGTGCACAATAACACAAAAAGATGGCTGGCCAACTGTCTAGCAGGCAGATGTGCCCATGTAAGATTTGCTGGCTAGTCATCAGAAATTTCACAAACGGAGTCCCTTAGGGATCCGTCTTGTCTATCTATCGCCCGATGCCTAACTCCTGTTAAGGGTGGCCATATACAAAACACCCCAAGTGGACCTATTCCCAGTGAGGATAATCCGTGCCAGTTTATGAAGGACTTACAGGACTGAACACTCAACTTAGGGACCGTCCGACTCAGAGGCCTTCTATGTATTTTTAGCACATTTTCTACAGTGTTGGGCGGCTAGTTCATCCACCAACCTGCTTCACCCTTTGGTATGCACTTTTTAATCTATACAGTCAGCCCCCCCAATACGCGATTCCACAATTCGCGAAAACCCTAATACACGAGTGACCCCTCGAAAATAACATTAATTAATTAAACATTAATTACGCGAGGTGGTACCACAATACACGAATCGAGAGCTAAGAAGGGGCCAAATCCGCTATTCCCGCTTGATACGCGAGCACGTCTACGTTTCGCGAGGCCCAGGAGTAGCTCTGAAAAAAGAAGAAGACGGGCATACGCCTGCCTTCCCTCCCGCTTACCCTCCCTCCCTCCCTCCCACAGTCCCGCTCAAGCGCTCATAGCCGTGCGGAGTGACCAAACGTTTGTAGTGCCTGCCACTTTTTTCGCCATGCCACGCCAATATAAGAAGATAACACACAAAATGAAGGTGGAAGTGTTGGATCGCAAGAAAAAAGGAGAAGGAAACTGTGCAATAGGCTTGTCAGAGTAAACTGTTCGTACGATTTGGTCAGGGAGGGAGAAGTTGGAGAAAATCGTGAAGTCCTACGGTCCTAGTCCTAGTCCTAGCCTATCTACTACTAATTTTAAGGTAAGGTTTCATATTTTTATTCATTGTTCTTATTATATATAAGATATAGACTGTACTGTAGAGCCAAAAATGTCGAAAATAAGGCCAAAATTTTTGAAAATAGGCCATAATTGAGAGATGTCACCCATATCTAATTATTCCTATTTAAAGTTAGGTCCACAATACGCGGATTCCCAATACGCGATGCCTCCTGTCGCCCCTATTCTCGCGTATTGGGGGGGGCTGACTGTACATGCATGACCTACCCATATCACACACACCCCAGATACACACTGCCTCTTACACAGACGTCATAACACTCGCATGTACACATCGAGTCGCGAACACAGCCGCACAACTCCAACAACTGTACCTCAACACACTACACGACTGGTTCACCGCAAACAGACTCAAACTAGCCTCAGCCAAATCTACAGCGACCCTTCTCACAAACTGGACAGTAGAAAATAGACATATCCCTCACCTTCCCTTAACCACTTCCTCGCGGTGCCCGTCACCTGACGGGAGCCGATTTTGGCTGACCTATGCAAGATCGTTGTTAGACAACCAGACGTCATATAGAGATCATTGCGTGTCATTGGAAAGCCCTATTACTGTACTTTCACGGGTATATAATTTTTATTGTACTCTGGCTCTTGCTTATGCATGAAAATTAGCAGGGAATGAAGGTAATTTCAGGCCAATTTGCCCGCTTGCCACTACTCACCATGAGAAGACTCCCTCTCCCCTTGAAGGGCAAGGTGTACGCTTCATGCGTTAGAAGTGCAATGACATATGCTTCAGAAACGTGGCCTGTCAAAGCGGATGATATCAACATAATGGAACGTAATGAGATGAGAATGGTGAGATGGATGTGTGGTACCAAACTGCAAGATAGGATATCAAGTGAAGAGCTAAGGAGAAGGTTAGGAGATGTGTACTAACAGGCTTGGATGGTTTGGACATGTAGAGAGGATGGATGAACTAAGCTGGGTTAAAAGATGCAAGTCCATAAATGTGGAGGGAGCTGCACCAAGTGGCGGACCAAGAAAGATGTGGGATCGGACTTTGCAATCTGCTCTTAAATCAAAGAACCTGGCAAGTGAAGGAGCTCTTAACAGGGTTGCCTGGAACGCCGCCATTAGGATGTGAGACCGGAACCGCGCTTTGTGTGGAGCACTCGTTCTTTAAATTTGTGTATGTATGTATGTATGATTAATGAGATTCAAATGTAATATTTTTTATTACAGCCTGAAGAATATGATGCAGCCCGTGAAGCGAGGAAAGCCCGTGTGCGCACCAGATCTGAAAATGAAAGCATGATGGCGGCGGTGGCTGGAGCGGAGGGCTACCACAGATACCTAGGTGGTGGTGGTGGTGGTGCAGGAGGAGTGAGGAGGAGGGAGCGCAGAGCTTCAGAAGGTGACCGAGCCCCACATCACCACACATCCTCCAGTACCTCCAACACACAGGACCACCACCACTATCACCACCCCTATCACAGGGTCAGGAACACATCAGGAGGGCATATTGTCAACAGGGTAAGCTAATGCCCAACAACACACACAGTCACCCAACATACATCGTGCACATAACATTAACATTCTCCAATTGAACATAGATGGCATTAACACAAAGAAACACGAACTCTCACACTTCATCAAACAACACAACATACACATTGCCATCTTACAAGAAACAAAACTACGCACATCACAAAAAACACCCACATTTCATAATTTCACCACCATCAGACAAGACCGGGCTGTCGGCGGGGGCGGTGGACTCATCACCCTGGTACACAATGAAATATCATACATAGTAACCAGTGTACAAACCAAATCCCTCCTCCCCCCAAATGATAACACAACAGAAATACAATCGATTAAAATACGCACTGGCAACAAATCCAACATAACCATCATAAACACATACATCCCTCCCCAAACATCCCCTACAGTACCAAATATATACAGACCACACTTACAACACATCACAAACACCCCACACATCATCCTGGGTGGTGACTTCAACGCCAAGACGTCGGCCTGGTTTGTCGACAACCCCGACACAGACAGAGGGCTGGTACTACAAAACCAAACAGATAACCTCATCATCCTTAACGACATCCATCAACATACCCATATTCCTCACCAAGCCCTCTATAACCCATCATCTCCAGACATCACCTTTTGCTCCCCAGAACTCGCCCCCACAACATCCTGGAGGGTGGTCAGAACCTTAGGCTCTGACCACCTCCCGATCATTATCACCACCAAAACCAGACTCACCCCAGCTAGCCACAAACACACATACACCAATTATAAAAGAGCTAACTGGGAAGCATTTACAAATGAGACAGAACAACACTTCACAACTCTAAACAGTACACCCATCACTAACATCAACAATGCTGTACACATACTCAATAAAACTATCCAAAACGCTGACAAGAAACACATTCCAAGAGGTAACAGAAAAAGACACAACCCCAACTTCACACCAGAAATTCAAAACCTCATCAGACAACGCGACACACTGAAACACTCCCCAGCACCCCACACACAAGACATCACACAACAAATTCAAGCACTCAACACCCAAACTAACAACAAAATACAAGAACAACAAAAACTAAATTGGAATAACTTCCTACAAACACTTGATCACAAAACAAACCCCAAAAAACTCTACAAAACACTAAACAGCATCACACTTTCCAACAGCAACACAACACAATCACATGCTGCAATCACAACAACAGACTCTACTCCTTCATGTAAACAACAAGCAAACACTCTCATCAATCACTTCTCACATGTCAGCCACCTAAAACCTCACAAAGACGACCGACGTGTCATCCGACGTAAGAGACAATTCCCCACAGACCCTGACTATACACCCTTCACCAATCACCAGACAAAGCATATCATCAACAATCTCAAGCACTCACCCGCCTGTGGCCTAGACAACATAAGCAACATACACCTCAGACACCTGGGACCACAAGGCATACAAACACTCACTAACATATCAAACTACAGCTATTCACACAACACAATACCAGACATTTGGAAGCATGGTATCATCATCACATTCCCCAAACCCAACAAAGACCCCACGCTACCCTCCTCGCACCGCCCCATCACACTCCTTTGCTCCCCCTCCAAAGTCATGGAACGCCTAGTATTACAACTAATTACACCCGACCTACCCCTAGCTCCAACACAACATGGCTTTAGACCACTGCACTCCACAAACACTCTTCTCACAGACCTTACACAAAGAGCTTTTGACGGCATCAACTCGGCTAGACCACCACACAGATCACTATTAGCCACACTCGACATTAGTAAAGCCTTCGATGCCATCCCCCGCCACAACCTAACAAACAAAATCTACAACACAAACATGCACAACACAAAATGGTGGCTGGCCAACTTCCTAGCAGGCAGATGTGCACACGTATCTTTTGCCGGTCAGTCATCAAAAATCAGAAATTTTCCAAACGGAGTCCCACAAGGATCCGTCCTATCGCCCGCACTCTTCAATCTGTACATGCACGATATAACTACACCCAATACTCCCCAAATAAACTTAGCCTCCTATGCAGATGACATAACACTCACATGCACACACCATGACCCAAGAAGAGCAACTGATCTCCTTCAACCCTATCTCAACACACTACATGGCTGGTGCACTACAAACAGACTTAATCTAGCCCCAGCCAAATCCACCGCAACCCTGCTCACAAGCTGGACAGGTGAACACGAATACATCCCTCAACTCACCATAAACAACACACCCCTAACACATATACACACACCCAAAATCTTAGGAGTAACATATGATACTCATATGACATTCAAACAGCACACCACAAACATTAAAAAGAAACTGACACCCAGACTTAACGCCCTCAGGTCACTTGCTCACACAAAATTTGGACACAACAAAGAAACTACCACCACAGTATATAAACAATACATAAGATCAGTAATGGAATACGCAAGCCCAGCCTGGGCTTCTAACCTAGCTGAAACACATCATAAGACCTTACAGACGATTCAAAACAAAGCCCTGAAGATCATTACAGGCTGCACAGCTACTGCACCCACAGATCATCTACATCAAGAAACCAAAATCCTCAAAGTCAAAGACCATCTGGACATGAGAGGCACTCAATTCCTGGCAGCAGCCTCCACGAACCAAGACCACCCACTAAACTACATGGCAACACACCCACAGACACCAAGAAATATCAAAACAACACCCAGCACACGGTATCACACACAATTATTGTCCTCTCTCCCTCCCTGCCCACCCCGAACCAACTTCCAGAAGCACATCCATACTCATATCTCTCGCCAATCCATCCACTCACTCACAGACAACACGCAGCTGCATGCACGACCTCCCGAAATCCATCCTTCCGAATCCTCCCTCCCTCGCGAGGACAGAGTCCACCTGGCCAGGCTGAGATGCGGACACCATCCAGCTCTCCTGAGCTATCAGAAGAGACTGGATGACTCCGTTGTCGACGCCTGCCCGGGATGTAACACAGCACCCCATACCATTAAACACATCATAGAAGACTGCATTTCACACAACCACTTACGCCAACAACACAACCTTCACTCAATGAGAGCTCTGTGGGAAAGCCCGATCGTGGCCGTGGCCTTCCTCAGGGACTCGGGGCTGTTCGGCCAGGCAGCTTAGGGAACAACAACAACAACTTAGAAAGCTCTACTTAACGCCATTCTACAGGTACGAAACACATCTACGCTTGGGGATGCGCGGGAATGCGGAAGTAGTCAAAATAACAAAGATACGGTAGCCTAGGCGTAGACGTTTTTCGGCCAAAACCCCCGGGTTTCGCTATGGAATACATAGCCGGGTCTGATGGGTTAAAGCTAGCGCATGCTAACTTTGCTAAGCCAGCTAAGGATAGCCCAATAAAGCCGATTAGGCGTAGGCCTATTTCCATGGGGTCCTGTACTACTACCCCATGTCCATGATCCCATCCCCTTGCTCATGAGGGACAGTAATGACTCAGTGCTTGTGAAAAATCTTTAATGCGCTGAGCGTGGGCGCGATCCTGGGCCTTCTGGGTGGAAGTCCATGACGCTAGTCACTACATCAGCGAGCCACTGACTATCTATATAGTCGCTGCCTAGCCTATAGGCTACTCAGGCCCAATCCAAATTTTTTTTTTTTTTTGCCAGGTAGCCTAGGCCTAGGCTATCACCACATATTTATTCAAGATTTAATTAAGGTTTCCACACATCCATCAACAACCTACACTCTTTTCTGGTCTGATACTAGTAATAGAAACAATGGTAGCATTCAAGGAGACTACTGCAGGACACTTCTTTTTCTTACCTCTGACTGGGTATAGGCTATCCTAGTGTTTACTAGCCTAGGCTATACCCCTTTGAAAGGACATTAGCCTAACCTAACAACCTTACGTAACCTATCCTAGTATTAAAGGTGGGGGCTGCTGCCCCCACACCCCTGCTTTGACTTAGATTTTTGGTGTATTTGTCTGTGAAGTGGGTATTTTTCAATTTGTTGATAACGAAAATCCTCCATGCGTACTACTGTATATGGAGAAAAATATGGCGAATCTATTGGTGCCTATTTTCCCTAATAAATTGTTTCTCATAACGCTGCACTAGTGTCGTTGAATATAACTGAAACAATTTAGGCCTAACCTAGGCCTAATAAAGTTTTTAATGTGGTTTTGGTCAATAGGCCTATGCATTTTAGTAGGCTATTATAATCCTTTTTATCATCAGACATCAGTTCCTTAGTTGATTAGTGTGTTTTAAGGTGTTATACTGGTCAATATAAAGTTTATGTAATTAAATTGCTGAAAAATTGGGGATGGATGTAGTGTACGGGGGTAAAAGTTTATAACCAACCATTTACGAGTTTTTCAGGTAATTTGTTGTTGTTTTTAATTTTTTCTTTGTTATACAGTGTTGTTTAATACCGAGGACCGTTGCATTTTAGTATTTTCAACATTAGCCTAACCTAACCTAACCGAAAATGGATTTTTTTTTCCGTAAAATGGGGTAACTTCGGACATTTTTCGAGGTTTTTTAACAATTTCTGAGTGTAAACACATTAGGCTATAGAGATTTAACTAGGTCAAGTGATGTATGGTGATAGTGCGCCGTAATCCAGGAAGCCTCCTAAAATTATCCCCCATAATAAGAGAACTATCCTTATCCTAAATGATGTCCGAAGTTTGCTTGAAAAGTTGAAAACTTCGGACATGTATGGATAACTTCGGACATAGGTGATTTCTTATGGAAAATGATTGCCAAGAAAGCTGGGATAACTCCGGAGAAACGGAGGAGAACTTCGGACGTACGTTCGTGGCCTTATTTCATTCATTTTTCGGCTCCTACTATTTTATTGGGAGGTTTGACGTACCTCCCAACCTACCAAATAGGAAAACCTACTATTTGGTAGTAGTCTTGGAAAATCCAACGTACAAGGCTATTAACCTAATTGCAATGACGACTTGTCTATTTTTACTGCTATGTCGTCATTCCAACCGCGGTTAAAAAGAAAACGTCTAGAGTCTACTCCTTATCTTGCTCTAGGAGACATTGTACATTAACCAAAACTACCACCGAAGGTGAAAAAAGCATAGAAGAGAAGAAAGAGGGGTTTACCTTAGTTACCGCTTAACCCGGCAAGCGCGATAGGCCTCACGGAAGGCTTCCTATAGGGAACGCGATAGGCCTCACGGAAGCAGGACCATAAAAAAAGCTTTCCAAAAAAAAAAAGGGCCTATCAAAAAAAAAAAATTTGTCTCTAGGTGAGATAATTCCCCTCCAGTACTCATCCATGTAAATCTCACCCACCCCCCTCCCCTCCTTCCCCACCTTATTCCCCCCTCCCTCCCCTCCTCAATTATCACCTATTTTCCCTCTTATTATCATCATTTATCGGTTATTTTTCTCTCCCGCGATAATGTAGCACAAGTGGGTTGCAGAAAAGATCGATATGTACCACACACACACCAGCCCAGACCGCCCCGCCGCCCTCAGTTACCTCACAGACAGCGAGAGAGGAGGGTTGACTGCAGCTCTCTCTCGCCTGACATTACGACCGGGTGGCCAATATCTTCGGTTTTCACCACCCAAATGCTTTTCCCACTTATTTTAGCACTCTTGAAGGTTCATATATACATCATATATGTAAAATAAAAGCATACCGAAAACAAATAATGGTCTATATTGTAAATATAACGAATTCTGTCAGAATCCAAGGCTAGAAATACACAAATAACTACCCTAGCTCCTAGGGCTATTTAGCGCTTAACAGGTTAAGGCCCATCCCGTGTTCCGTCATGTGCAGATCCCTGTCGAACGTGCGCATGAGCGACCCTCTCTTGTCATCACATCTCACGTCAGCAGAAGAACGCGGATGGGCAGGGGTCCGGCGTGAGGGAGGGTATTATGTGCGTTGGATTTTCCAAGACTACTGTACTACCAAATAGTAGGTTTTCCTATTTGGTAGGTTGGGAGGTACGTCAAACCTCCCAATTTGTTAGTAGTCTTGGCAAATCCAACGTCAAGGCTGCATAACAAATAGGAGGAGGACATCCAAGCCCAACCTACCAAAAAAAAACCAATGCATAAAACAAAATTATGAATGACAAAGACACAATTTAAACAAGAGAGTTTAATAAAAGAGTGAAAAACTGAGGAGTAGCTAAAAAGAACAGTTTTAACACATGCCCGTCATTCATAGTAATGCAAAAACATAGAATTGTCTTAAACCAAAAAGGTGCTGTACCCAAAATCCCTTTTCTTCCAAAACCAACAAAAACACTGAACACAAGAACAAAACACAATTTTCAATGTGGCAAAAACACTTATGTACTGGAACAATACATAATCCCAAACTTGCAATCCAGTGTTGCAAACCCGTACACCCCCCCCCCCCCTTTGTCAAATAAAACAAAGGAAAAGAACAAGGGACAAGGAGGGAAGGCCAGGGATCTTTACCAGAGCACCAGGAAACACGACCCCCGAGAGCAATCACCGGCCGAGGGGGTCGAACACTGGACACGGAGAGGTAGGAGGAGATGAAGGAATTGATAGAAGACCACAAAACCGCTGAGGCGATGGCAGGTAAGGATCGACGTGGCAGGAACCGGAAGGAGGCAGCAAAGGATCTGACACCGTGCGCAGAACCCCTACAAACAGGGTGACGGGCACGAACGGTCCGACAAACGTGGCTGCCCATCCGCACCTGCGAGAGCCTCCCACCTGTCCGAGGAGACACCCACACAGCAGTACCCGAAGGCGGCGCCACAGACGCAACAGAGGAGTGCAAGGCTGACACCGGGCACAACACATGGCGAGGATGCCCACGCCGTAAAGCCTGGACGGCGAAAGGCTGGAAAACGGGGGCCTCCCTCCCCTGCGTGGTAACAAAAGGAGGGGAGGAGGCGAACGAGACGCCATGCAAGGACGGGGAGAATCGCACGCAGTCCCGGGGCCGTGACAATGCCGCTAGTGCAGACACTCGATCCCCAGTGGCCAGAGCGACAAGGAAGAGTGGACGCCCGAGCAACGGAACCGGCGTAGCGACCCTTGTATACATGGGTGAAGCCAGAAGGACCAGAGCCCGCCCCAGATCCCACTGTGGAGGGACCTGGCGCGGAGGCGGTCGATCCCGGAAGGCAGCCGGCAGGAAGGAATCCAGCTCCTGCGGCGGAACGACCAGCCCAGCGACGGACCCAAAGACCCCCCGGACGGCAGACAAGTGGGTACGTATAGCGTCGACTTGAAAGCGACGTGTACGGAAGAGGTGAAACAAGGAGCGTAGGACGAGGGAAGGAGAGCCAACTGGCAGGTGAGTGTCCTGTAGCCACCTAGGAAAAGACCTCCAGCGGGACCCGTAAGTCCCCCAAGGAGAAGACGGCCAGGAACGCTGCAGGAAGTCAGTCAGGGCCCGGCCGTGGGCCGGGAGCCACCGTGCCTCATGAACAAGCACGATGCGAAGGCCAACGAGGTCCGCAGGTCCCCAACCTAGCTCAAGTGGAAGCCGGAGACAGGTAGAGGGACCGGACTCGGGCACCACCGTGGCAACCGGGCGTACCAAGCCCGTGCCGGCCACAGAGGCGTGAGGAGCCAGACGCAGCCGCGGTACAGCCGCAGCCTCGCGAGGACTGGGCACATCAACAGCGCGTCTGGTGGCGGAAAGATGTATATCGACCGCCACCTGTACCAGGCTACCATGAAAGCGCCCGGACCCCCCCCCGGAGCGCGAGGCCGGAGGGAGAGGGCCAGAGGCAACTGGCGCGGCACCCCCGATGCGAACAAGGCGACCTCCGGAACACCTCAGGAAGCCGTGAGGTCGGTGAACACAGTCCGTTGCATCGCCCATTCTACAAGAACGCCCTGCCCTCTCGACAGGGCGGCCGCCCACAGGGTGGCAGGCCCGGGCAGGGAGGAGGCATGCAAGGAGAAGGGGTGCCGGTCCGCGAGGAAGAACAATTCCACCGAGACCCCCAATAGAGTCAACGACCTGGAGGACCCCCGCATTAGGAAACAGTGGACAGCTGTCTGAGTGTCCAACCCGAAGGCCACCGACTTACCCCGAAGGGCCAGCGCGTGGTCCCGCAGGAAGAACAAAGGAACCAACAGTCCGAGGGCATAGACGGGGAAGTGGAGGGAGACCCACCCATCTGCCGGGAAGTGGACGTCCCAGGTCCGATCGGGAACCTCACCCAACCTCGCTCGACGTATCTGTGTCTACCCAGACCGTCAGCTGGGGGGCGGACCAGGGCACAGCCGCAGAGAGCGCGCCCCGAGCAACCCAGCGACCGAAGCGTCTGCGAACGGTACGCGGGAGCGGCAGGAGCCGATCCATAGGGGCAACGGAAACACCGCGGTGCCCATGAAGAGGAGGCGGCGTAGCCAGAGGCTCCTAAGGGAAGGGGCAGAGCGGCCCAATGCAGCGAACCCACGAACGAGTCCCAGAGCCACCCCGGGAGGGAGACCGAGTGCAACACGGCGAAGACCTTCCACCGAAGGTGCACCGCGGCCGGCAGACCCCGGGTCACCGTAGCGCCGGACAAAACCCATGCGAGACCGACCCATGGCACGACACGCGACGGGGTCAAGCATGACTTGGGAACATCGAAGGGGAACCCTAACCGTGCGACGTGGCGAACGACTGTGAGGGCGTCGCCTACGCACAGTCCTAGGGCTTCGGAAACTACCAACCAATCGGCCAAGGAAAACAGGATCTGGAGCCCGCTCCTGAGAAGTGGACCCAGAGCCCGCCCCACCAGTGCGGAGAAGATCCGCGGCGCGATGTGGAGACCGAAGGGAAGGCCGTCGAACAGGAACACACGATCGGAAGTCCGAACGGCCAAGAATCGCTGGAAGCGAGGATGGAGAGGAACTAGCCAAGACGCATCCTGGAGGGCCAGCGACACTACCCACGACAGAGGGCGCAGGGCCAGGTGTACCGGCAGCATCCGAAACCGTGTGTGCACGATGTGCCCGTTGAGGGCCGACAGATCCACCACCGGTCGCATCGCGTCGCAGTTCGTCTACGGTACCAGAAAGACACGGGAGAGGAAAACCGGGTGACCGGCGGTCAACTCCCTCGACGCTACCCAGCTCAGGCATGGAAGTGAACACGTGGGCCACCCCTGAAGAGATGGGCCGGCGTCGGTGACAAGAGCGGAGAGGGGGTCTGGACGTCCACCTCCAGGTGAGACCCCTCCGCGCAACCCGCCGCCCCCAACGTCCCTCGCGGCCACCGAGGGGCGCAAGGGCGAAAACAACCCGAGGGAGCACCCGAGAGGAGGGGAGCGACCCGGTCGGCCAGGCGAGAAGGAGAACAAGGAGGCCGACCCAGAGAACCTACACATTGGGTTGACGTGGAGGTACCCCCGGTACGGTCCGTGCGGGCATGAGCGCCACGTTGACCTCCTCTACCCCCCCCCAACCTCGTCGAAAAGGGCGGGCCACCCCAACCCATGGCCGTCGCGGGGCTGACCCCGTCGAAGGGCGACCGGAAGTGGAAGGCCGGCCAGCCCCGACACGGCGGGGATGAAAGGGGGCAAGAACAGAAGTGCGAGGCGGAACCGACGCACTTGCCTGCAACGTCCTAGTCCTGCGCCCGTGCAAGGCGGCAGCACTTGCAGCAGGACCCCAAAGAGGACCGGCAGAAGGACGGGACTGAGAAGACCCCGCCGCGCGACACAGCGCATCGGTGCGTGTCGTAAGCAGGGTCCGCAACGACACAGCGCGTCGTCGCGTGTCGGAAGCAGGGGCCGCCGACAGAGAAGCGTAGCATTCCCAAGCATCCTGCTCAAAAAACCCCGACGTATATAGCGCAGAGTACAACAAACCCTGACGAATATCCAAGGGGGCCGGCCGGCAGAACGAGGACCGTACCGTCGGGCGTTGCCGAGTTGCCGCGCACAAAACCGCCTTCAGCTCGGGAACCAAAGACACCGCGAGCCGAAGGTGGATCCGCTGAACGCGGTCCAAACCCTCGCGAAGATCGCCTGGCGCAGGCGCCTCGATAAGCCGCAGGTGGTGAACAGACGTCCGGAGGGAACCTAAAGACAAGACAATAAGTCCGTCACCCTCTGTCGCAAGGGAAAATCCTTGGCGACAGAGGGCTGATCCGGGTGAGAGAAGAACGGGGTAGCAATAGAACAAAGTTCAAGAACGGGCGCGCTTATCCAGGACCAGAACGCGCCGTCCAACCCGCCGACAGACACAAGAGGAGGCAAAAGCAGTGATGACTCCGGGGGAGGGACGGAAGGAGAGCCGTCGACGGATCGGTCGGTGAAGTCGAAGGCCTCAGCAAACCAGGCCTCCAATGGGAGAGGGAGACCGAGCAGGATGGCTAAGCCAGGCGTACCGGCGTCGCACAAACCCGTCCCATAGGAGGACAGACCCGTCAACACCTCAATACATGAGTATTGAGGATCGAAACATAAGAAAGGAATTGCAAACCGAGGCAAATGTAAAGAATGGAGAAAGGACGAAAGAAGACGAAAAGAAGTTTTTCTGGAGAGTGTGGGAGGGAAAACTCAAGAAATGGTATATAAAGCGAAGGGACGAAGTAGGGAGGGAAAAGGAGATGGTGCGGGTGACGGGGGAGAAGGCAGAGAGAGAAACAGTCCAAGTGGAGGCAGAGGGAGGGGAGGTGGAAACGGAGCGAGAAACAGTCCAGGTGGAGACAAGAGAAGAGGAGACAAGCTAGGAAATAAATTGGGAGGGGTACGTACAAAAAAGAAAGGAACGGGCAGGGACGAGAAAAATAGGGAAAATACTGGAAACGCAAAGTTCATGTATACAAATATTGATGGGTTAATTTCCAAAAAGATTGAGTTTGACGAATATGTAAAGAGAGAGAGGCCCGGGGTAGTATGTTTGACTGAAACTAAGCTTAACCAGGAGGTAGACACGAATATAATTAGTTGTGCAGGATACAGTACATGGAGAAGAGACAGGTTAGGAAAGCTAGGAGGAGGAGTGTTGATCATGGTAGATAATAAAATTACTGCTAAAGAATTAAAACTTGGTGATAGCATTGCTGAAGTGGTAGCAGTTGAAATTGAGGATAATGATAGGTCAAAATTGGACATTGTATCAGTTTATTTACCTCCTAAGACTAAATCTTGGAGCAACGATGAATATAATGAATTAATTTTGGAAACCTTGCGTATGTTAGAAATTATTTGTAAAAGGAAAAATAGGCTTATTCTTGCAGGGGACTTTAATTGCGGGGAGGTGGATTGGGAATGTTTGGATGCGGGTTCAAATGAAAATACTTGGGGTAGTAAATTTCTTGAACTAACAATGGGGTACCTATTAACACAACACGTTATGGAAAATACAAGATTTAGAGGAGGTGATGAACCATCAAGACTCGACTTATTATTCACCAAAGACCCCCAAGAAATAAAGAACCTAACATATTTGAGTCCCATGGGAAAAAGCGATCATGCTGTGATTGAATTTGAATTGACAGTGGAATTTCTGGAAGGCAGAGAGGAGGAACATAGGGAATATAGACTAAATTATAGTAAGGCGGATTATGAATCATTACGAGGATACTTTGCAAATATAGATTGGTCATTTATTGAGCAAGAACAGAATATTCAGGTAAAATACACCATGTTACTAGACATTTACAGGGAGGGGGTAGATAAATATGTACCAACATTTAAGGATAGAAAGCTGGTTAAGGAGAAAGAGTGGTTTAACATGCGATGTCACATTGCCCAGAACAAAAAGGACTCTGCATGGAATAAAGTGAGAAGGAGACACACTGAGGAAAAATGGAATGAGTATAAGAATGCTAGAAACAACTATGTCAGGACTATAAGAGAGGAGAAAAAGAACTTTGAAAAAGATATAGTAAACAAATGTAATAAAGAACCCAAACTGTTCTATAGTTATATCAACGGCAAAACAAAAATAAAGGACAAAATAACAAAGCTTAGGGTAGAGGGTCAATTATATGAAGACACAGTGGGTATGTGTGAAATTATGAATGATACATTAACATCCGTGTTTGTGGAGGAGGATGACTATATAGAACCTGTGGTGGAATTGAACGAGATACAGGGACTAGAGTCGATAGAAGTCAACAAGGACGAACTAAAATCATTGTTAGAAGAATTGGACGTGAGAAAATCTATGGGCCCAGATAACATTGCTGGATGGGTATTGAGAGAATGTTCTGAACAACTAGTGAGACCTATTTTTAATATTGTTCAACACTCATTAAACAAGGGGGAACTTCCCTTAGAATGGAAACAAGCAAATATAACTCCAATATATAAAAGTGGAAATAAAGAAGACCCGCTAAATTATCGACCGGTATCCTTAACGAGTGTTATATGCAAGCTTTGTGAAAAGATTATTAGAAAAAGATGGGTGGGTATGTTGGAGGAGAGGGAAATAATTTCAAGCAAGCAGTTCGGGTTCAGAAAAGGTCATTCGTGTACCACAAATTTGTTGAGTTACTATGATAGGGTAATTGACATTGTACAAGGGAGGGAGGGGTGGGTGGATTGTATTTACTTAGATTTCAAGAAGGCATTTGATAAGGTGCCTCATAAGAGATTGTTGTGGAAGCTCAGGACTGTGGGGCGGGTTGAGGGAGTATTATTAAAGTGGATGGAAAACTATTTAATTGGGAGGGAAATGCGAACAGTAATAAAAGGAAAGTTCTCCTCGTGGAAAAGGGTAAAAAGCGGAGTGCCTCAAGGATCGGTGTTGGCCCCAATCATGTTTTTGGTTTTCATCAACGACCTTCAAATGGGAATAGGCTCATATATATCTATGTTTGCTGATGATGCAAAATTAATGAAGCATATTACAAGTAGGAGTAGTTGTGAAGAATTACAGAGAGACCTAGATAAGTTATATGAGTGGAGTCAAACTTGGAAAATGGAATTCAACACGAGTAAGTGTCAGGTTCTTGAGATGGGAAAAAGTAAATATAGACCTTCTTGGGGATATAAAATAGGAGATGAAATAATTAGTAAAGCTGTGAAAGCAAAAGACCTAGGGGTAGTTGTGGCAGACAGCTTGTCACCTGAACAGCATATAAATAAAATAACTGGTGAAACCTATGCAGTGTTGACTAACATGAGAATAGCTCTGAATTATTTAGATGAAGAGATGTTAGCAAAAATAATAGGGACAATAATACGACCAAGACTGGAGTATGCAGCAGTGGTGTGGTCTCCACACCTTATAAAACATAATAAAAAACTGGAAAGAGTTCAGAGAGTTGCCACTAAGATGATAGCTAGCCTTAGAGACCTGCCTTATGAGGAAAGATTGGAGAGGCTAAAGCTGCCAACGCTGAGGGAGAGGAGAGAGAGAGGTGACATGATCATGATGTTTAAGTGTGTGAAAGGTTTTGAGAAGATCGACAAGGGAGATTTTGTGGTGAGGGACGAG